>CAJVPP010000096.1:0-48867 GCA_910592005.1 Funneliformis mosseae | reverse complement strand
AGTTGATTGGATTTAAGTCATAGCTATTGCCTCCCTGACTTCAAATCATAGTTAACTTATTTGACGAAAAGAGTAACGTTAACAATGTAAATCAGCTTGGTTTTCAGATGTTCTTCTACCAGATGTTGAGGTACCTATATTGAATGTATCTCCGTCTATTTTTGATATGTTTGAAGATTTTTGAGATGTTCTCCTTGAAGTTCCTTTTAAATTATTTTTAAAGTTAGTTCCTAATTTTATTGATATCTTGAATTCCTAATAATCAAATTCTAAATAACTATTTCAAGCATTTTTTTAAGTCTGCAAATGATGTTTCTAAAGATTTCTAAGCAAGTGGTTAATATCTAATTGATTGTATAATTAATTCAAAGTACTTTTCTAATGCTTTTGAGTTTTCTTCTAATGTGAGTGCTTTTTTAAAAGCTCTAATAGTTATATTATTAAACTGTTCTCCTTTTATTGCATAAACTATCCAGAAATACCAAAAGTTCTTAAATGCTTCTGAAGGTTGTTCTGTTATCAGATAACACTCAGTACAAGATGGATCTGGATTACTTATTATCTCTTGTTTATTTTCCTATAAGTGTGCTGTAGTATGTTTAATAATCCTTTGATTATATTTCTTTTTACTTATTATTAATTATTTTATTATTTACGTATTTAAGTATTTTCTCAATAGTTAGTGTTAATTTATGAAATCTGATAAAATCCTTAATATTATCAATTTCCTTTTGAATACGCTAAATTATCACAAAGGATACTGGTTTATCTTCACTAATGCTTTCAAGCAAATTCTTCAAAGTTCTCAATTGTAATTCCAATTGCAATAACTGAGATGTGTATAAAGGTTTAAGATAAACTTTAACGTTAGACATCAATTAATTCTAATTTACAATTTCTTAATTTCTCTTAATTCCAATTTTATAATCCATCCAACCTGTACCAAATTTGTTATACGAGTTGATTGTAAAGTCTACTGACTAAAAAATAGACTTCAACGTATATAGCAACATTTTAGGTAGCTGAAGGATAACAATTTATGGTAACAATTCTAAAGTCTTATTAGCGTCAATAGAATTATCAATATAAATTACTACAATCAATGTATATGTCTATATAGGAGAGCTTGAATGATGGATTAGATTTTATGTTACGAGTTTAACTAATTAAAGTTAAAAGGTAAAAGGTTAGTTTATTAATTAGAAAAATTGGAATCAATACCATTCAATAATTTAAATAAGCTCTTATTCACGAACTTACAAAATTAAAAAACAAACAATAAACTAACTATATCAAAACTGTATTAGAAAAACTATCTAATAATTATTCTCAAGATTATCTAGCTTGATTTTTATTAACTGAGTAATTATCTGACTTGTAATTCACTCAAGATTAATTTTCTAACTTATAATTGACTTAAACTGAATTACTTATAACTGATTAACTAACTGGGAATTAACTGATTTATAAAAATACATGAAATTCTTATTCTATTTATACAAAACTTTGAATCTAATTTTATTATTAAATTAAGATAAGGTATAACTTAATAAACTACAGAAACCTTATAAACATTGTTAACTTAATTAACAAATTTAACTAAGTAAACTATATTAACTATGTAAACATATTTAATTTCGTTAACAGCGTTACCATCAGTTTCATTATTATGGTAGTTTTTATCATTTTATCATTTTCATTATTTTTGTAACTTCAGCCGATTGATCGCTAATTCGCATTAAGGAATTACAGCTCTATTTAGCAATGATTTATATAATTATACTTAACAATCATTTCAAAATATCTTACTAAATATTGGTCTAATCAGATTGAGCTTATATTTGTTAGAAAGCTCTCATCAAGATGATTCTAATTATACTAATTCTGTTTAATTCTAATCCATTTTGATCTGATCTGATTGTCAAAAAATCCAATAGCTAATAAAAATCATTTGAAGATCAGATCAAATAAACAGATCAACAGATCAAAAAATTTGATGTTTGAATGTTCTGAAAAAAAAAACGCGTTTATGTTCTTTTAAAAAAAAAATAGTTTCACAAAATTTAAAAAATATAGAATCAAAATGTGATCTAAAAACTAAACTGCGGTTGAAACCTGTTCCTATATTCTAAAACTAATTACATTGGAAACTTCAAATATATTTCCTTTTGAATCTAAAGAAGTAATTGATCTAAAGGTTTATACTTATATATTTTTTCTAATGTTAATTATTCAATTTAATTATTAACATATTTATATTAAATAGTTAGATACAAATATTATAACTATACAAGTAGAATCACAAAAATTTGAAGATTTTTCTTTAGTAAGTTTTTCTAAAATATTTGTCTAGAATTTTGTTATATATATATACAATATTTATTTAATTTCTTTTCTTACATATTTAACTATCAGTTAAAACTAATAAACGTAAAAAAAAGGTTTCTAAAAATGAAATAAATCCAAGTAAAGATAATACTAAATGGACAGATATAGAAATTAAAAATTTACTTGAATTTTAGGTGAAAATTTAAAAGATTGAAAATGCAGAAAAACAAAAGTTTATTAAAAGATAGTAAATGTAAATATATTACCAGGTAGATTTTATGAGCAAATTAGAAATAAAGTAGAAAAATTACACGAAATGTATCTGCAAAAAAAAAAGCCAATCCTACTGGTGAAGGAAATGTCAATTGGGTTTGGTTTTCACAAATGAAGGAAATTTTATTATAAAGTAAAACTGTTAATCCAAATTATATTACAAATTCTTTAACTATAGATTTTATTTCTGATAATGAAAATTTAATTAATAAAGAAAATGATAGAATTGTTGAAACAAGAAGAAAAAAAACAAAGTAAATGGAATTGGAGGTTTATCTGAAGTAATTACTGTAATGAGTAAGTCAAGGGATAGGTTTTATAAAAAAAAATTAGATTTAGAGGAACGCGAAATTCAAAAAAAAGTTTGAATTAGAAGAAAAATAATTAATTCAACAATATGAATTAGAAAAAGACAAAGTTAGAAATAGAAAAGTTACATGCTGAAAATGAAAAAGTTAAATTAGAATTAGAAATGTTAAAATTTCAAAGAATAAACGAATAAATAAATAAAATAAAAGCATTTTTTGGGATATAATTTTTAATAATATTTTATCTAAATATTAATGTGTGATTATAAAAATTTCCATAATCTGGTTTTGAAGTGTCAGTTTTGTACGTTTGTACAATCTGTTATAATCTTTTAGAATAAAGTGATGATTTATTTTTTTATCGTTAAATTCGTATCAAATGATCTGTTATTATTTTCAAACTAAAAGATAATTTATTTATCATTTGATTAGTATTGAACAATTTATCATCATCTTTCAGACTGAAAGATAATTTTTTTATCATTCAATTAGTATTAAACGATTCGTCATTATCTTTCAGACCAAAAGATGATTTTTTATCATTTGATTAGTATCAAATGATTTGTCATCATCTTTCAGAACTAAAAGATGATTTATTTATTTATCGTTTGATTCATATCGAATGATTTGTCATTATCTTTCATAATTGAAAGATGATTTTTACTATATAGCACTGACATTAGTACCCCCTTTGTAAAATATCCCCCTTGAATAATAACAGATACTATTCAATCACTAAAAATAAAATTTTGATTAATACCAGGATATTAATAAATTAACCAATTAAATTGATAAATATGTCGATCAAATTTACCACAATGATGCTGATCAAATTTATTATAACGATATCAATCAATTTGATCGATTATAATATATTAAACATAAAAATCAAAATTTATTATTATATTTTATACTTTATCAATATTAAATATTATTATTTATTAAGTATACATGATTATTATTTAAATCTATTCATTATTATAATTTCCTTTCTCATAATGATTATCATTAATATCATTACTTCTATCATTTTCATTAATATCATCTAAAATTTCTACTTCATCATTTGATTTTATTTATTCAAGATGTTCATAATTAAAAATTCAATTGTCTTCTATTCCATCACGTTTGTTAGAAATATCACAGTATTTAAAAAATCTTTGGATTAAACTAATATCAACTGCGTTACATGATCTATTAATCCAATCTACAACAGTTTCATAAGATGATCTTTTGATTCTACCAGCAGGGGTTAATTCTTTTAAAGATTCAGATATCCATTCATTATATTTATTTCTCATCTATAAGAAATAAATTTATAAATTAAATATAAAAATAAAATAAATAAAATAAAAATAAAATATTTAATAAAATTAATAAATCTTACCTTTGATTTAAATGATTTATTGATTGAAACATCTAAAGGTTGTAATTGAGATGTTAATCCTCCAGGAATAACAGCAATATTAGTATTTTTTTCTCCAAAACGTCTTTTAATAGAATTAATAATATATGCTGAAAATGAATCTAAAACTAATAATAATTGTAGATTAGAAAGTCTTTCAGCATGTTTAATCTAAACATTTTTAATCCAATATAACATTTCATTTTCATTCATCTATTCAGTTAGATTAGTATAAACAATAATTTCTTGTGAAAAATTTCCTTTTGGAATTTTTTTAAGTTTAAAAATTACAAGAGGAGGAAGTTTAGTTCCATCTATCATACAAGTTAAAACTACTATAAAATTAGTTTTTTCATGATCTGTTATATGAATACTAATAGTTTTTACTCCCATTTTATCAATAATAGTATTATTTGGTAAATCAAATGTCAATGGAGTTTTATCTATATTACCAATAAATACTAAGGGATAATTATGTTGTATTGGTCTATATATAACAAATGCTAAAAATTTTTGTTGTTTTTCATATAAATTATTTGGTAAATGCTGAGCGATGGTAGTATAACAATGATTACTTAAGTTATTACAGCTCATTAAACTATCCAACTATTTATTACTAAAAGCAAAAGATTGTACATTAGGACAGGATGCTTGTCATTGTAGTTGTTATGCTAAAGTTTTTGCTTTTTTTGAATCATATTTCAAGAAACTGCTTGTTGGTTACTTCTTCTTTCCTTTATCCACTTAACTAAAGCTACCTCTAAAGCTGAATATTTTAGAGGTTTACCTTTATTTAAACGTTCTAAACTAGGTTGTGCTTTTATAAATTGTTTTTTTTTAGATACCCAGTCACAAATTTGTTTGGTTTCAATATTAAATTTAGCTGTTGTTCCATTTTTACTATGTCCCTTTTCATGATATTTAATAACAGCAAGTTTTTCTCTTACATTTCATACTCTTCGTACTTTTTCTGATATTCTTGCACAATTGGTATTTTTATTTGCGTACAGACCCATATTATTTATGACAAAGTTGTAAAGAAATGGCAAATTTATGTTATGATTATAAGGACAAAAAAAAACTAAAAAAAAGGTTTAAAGTCAAAAAAAAAGACCAAAATTAAAATAAATAAAATTTTGATTGCATTATCTGCAAAATTCGTATCATTCATATCATATAACATATTATAGCTTTATTTTAAAGGAATGTTAAAAATTTAAAAATTTGAAAGTAAAAAAAGATGATCAATGATTATGATTAATATCCCCCTTTTATTGTATTCCCATTGTGTAATATCCCTCTTATGTAATACCTTTCTCTGAATGTAGTACCCCTAGGTATTATTCAAAATTAAGCTTAGATTTGCTTAAATAATACTTAGTACTAATGTTAGTGTTATACAGTATATTTGTTCGATTAGTATTGAATGATCTGTCATCATCTTTTGAAACTGAAAGATAATTTATTTATTTATCATTTGATTCGTATTGAATAATACATTATTATTTTTCAGACTGAAAGATATTGTTCGATTAGTATTGAATAATTTATCATCATCTTTCGTAACTGAAAGATGATTTTTATATTGTTTGATTAGTATTGAATGATTTATCATCATCTTTCATAACTAAAAGATGATTTTTTTATCATTCGATTTATATTGAACAATCTGTTATTATCTTTCATAACCGAAAAATAATTTTTATCATTCAATTCATATTAAACATCAATTTATCATTGATTTAATCAAATAAAACATTTTTAATTTTTAAATTTATTTGTAAAATTAATTTTTATTAATTATTTAGGCAATAAACTGATTTAACATTGCATCTCTTTTAAATTCTCCTTCTAACTTTAAAATTTCATCACTTTCATTTTCAAAATCATATTAATTATTATAATAATAATCATCGTCTCAAACTTCCTAAATTTTATCATAAATTTCAAGAAAATTATGTAATAATATAACACAATTAGTTAAATTAATAGCTGTTTTTACATCTTTTACAGATATTTCTTTTAAAGCTTTAAATTTAGCTTTTAATCTACTAAATGTATATTTTATAACAACCTAATGCTTTGAATGAATAAAATTAAACTGACATTATTTATAATTAGAAGGATTTTTAAAAGGAGATATCAAAAAAGGAGAAATTGGATATGCTGAATCACCTAACACATAATCTTCATCTTGAATATATTCAGTTCTATTAAGATAAAAATCTGAATTAGTATAAACTCGTGTATCATGTACTAATCTAGACCATCCAATTACATAATGAATAAAAATTCTGCGAAAATCAACAATTCCTTAATATTGAATTACATATCTTTTTTTTTTTGTAAAAAATGCTGTTGGATCTTGTATAAGTGTTTCATTTAAAATAAAATAAATTCCATCTATTGCTTCAATAACATTTTGAAACCCACCAATATTTTAAAATTCTATATGAACAACTGTTCTAATATTATCTTTAGACTATTGAATAAATTCTGATTTTTTATTTCTTATAGCTCTCATTACATAATCTATATAAAGAATTACAATACCTTCTGATACTCCAAATCTAGAACAAATACCTATAATATTATCTTTAGAACCAATATGTCAAAGAAATATTGCTAATTAAAAATTAACTGATACTTGTGGCTTTTTTCTTTAGCTTTGAAATATTACATCATGTTGTAAAATTTGTACTAGTCTATTAAACTGCTGCTTTTCCATTCGTAAAGTTTTTTTAAAATAGATGTCATTATACAAAGGTAATATTTCATACTACTAATATTTGAATTTAATAATATTATGTGTTTAAGTAACAAGATAACGAGAAGACAAAGTAAGAAGAACTACTTTTATTAATTCAAAAATATCATCTTCTAGTTCATTTAATTCATTATTAAAAGAATTATTTATCTCCTCTATTATTAATAATAATAAAGCATTGTTTACATCTTGTTTAATTAACATGATTGGTTAAAATTAAAATAAAACAGATCAATTTGGAATTTATCTGCTCAATTCTTACCATTTTTTAATTGGTTAAAATAATTTCAAAAAAATTAGATTGGATCAAAATAGATTAGAATTGAACAGAGCTACTATTTCCATCAAAATATTGATCATTAGTTTAAAAGTTATTCCATTTAATAATAGGTTTAATCTGTTAAATTAATGGGTGGATAAAAGATGAATACTGGTTTATTAACGTTTAGATAATGGTTTAACAATTGATTAACAGGTTATTTATATCCAGATATATCAGATCTATCAAATTAAACTAGTTAGTTAGACAAAGATTACAAATGAATTTTAACGTTAAAATTTTTTTTATTTGTATTACAATAGGTAATTTATTTATTTAAATAAATTATAAAATTATGATTTGATATTGTAGAAATACCAAAATTTTTATTAATGTTAATATTTTCCAAATAAAAACAAATTCAAATTATAAGAATTAAACTAAGTCTATTATTTATTGCAACTGGATTTGGAAATGTGTCTGATACTGACTAAACAAATCAATTTATTAAATTAAATAAGCCCGTTTGCAAAAAAAAATTTTCTTTTTCATTCATTTTTTGCATTCATAACATTTATTGAACTCATAGAAATTATTAATTATAATAGATATTTAATAAAAAATAAAACTTTTATTAAAGTCAGTGTATTGGTACAGTATATTTAATTAGTTATATTAGAATGAATTATATTAAAATTAAACGCATTTCTTTTTAAAAATATAATCTTCTTGAATAATTCTGACTTCATACATATCCTTTTATTAGTTAATAGATTACCAATATCAGAAAAAAGTTGTTCATTTGCAGTTGATGTTGCAGAAACTGCCAAATACTTTTGAGCAAGACAACTTAAAATAGGAAATTTGTCTTTTTTTCATTCTATCATGCAAAAGGATTTGAATTTAATGAAATCTCTGATAGTTAAAGATATTTACTAATTTTATTAAGAGCAACTACATTATCTTTAGCAAGTCATGCAATTAAAGTTTTTTTTTTGTTAAAGATTTTGGTTGAGATACTCTAAAGAATTAGATATTCCATTTTCTTTTTGATAATCTTCTTTTTTTTATTCAAACTATTCATATAAATGTCACTCAATATTAATTTGTTGATCTGTTAAAATAAAGTCAAGTTTTTTTAATTGAGGATCTAATATTGAAGAAATTAGATTTTCAGTGGTAAATGTAGAATAATATTTCTTTATATTTGTAAATAATTTTAATTTAACTTTATCAAGTAAATCAAAAGTATTAACTGATTCATTAATTATAATATTTCTGTATATTAATTCCTCTTCTTTGTCATCATTTTCAAATATATCATCTTGTTCATTACTATCAGAATCTTTATCATATGATAATGAATTTGTTATAAGTGTTTTAGTAATTTCCATCAACATTGGTATATACAAACTATTAGTTATATAATTACTTCCTCCTAATACTTCTGTTGCTTCTGCAAATACTAATAATACTTCTGTTAAATCCATAATAAAATCCCATTCATCATTATTAATCATTATTTCTTTCAACCTTTTAGCATCTTTTTTTGAATTTTGGTCTATATAATTTGAAATTGTATTTAATAAATTTTAATCCATCCTTTTAGATATAATAAATATTTCTATGTAAGAAAACTCAAATTTTAGCATGTAGATATATCATTAATTAATCAAAGATATTTAGCTATATCTTTAGCATTCTATAATTAATATATAAATTAAAAATTATAATAAAAGTAAATATAATTTAATAAATAATTAAAATAATTTTTAAATTTATTAAAAAAAAAACAATCTTTATATAAATATATAATTAAATTTTAAATACAATTTTAATTATAAACTAAATTTTTTTAAAAAAAAAAAAATAAATAAATCTTATAATATTTGTTTCTTCCGTTTTCATTTTCAAACTATCTAATATATTTGCATTTGGATATTTTTTTTGAATATCTTCTAAGCGTTCTGATTGTTTAGAATATGTAAAAAATTCAATTAATCTTTTTATTTGTATAATTAAAACTTTTATAAGAATCAAACCTTTTCTGATTATAAGTTAAAGAATATATGCATTACATCCTTACCATTTAATTGCATTTATATTTAAAATTGCTTTTTTTATATTTGGTTCATTATCAGTAGTAATTGTATAAACTTTTTCATGTAAATTCCATTTTACAAGAATATCTTCTAAACTTTTAATAATATGTTAAACATCATGAAGGTATTAGACATAATTAATAGATAAAATAATTTCATTAAGATTAAATTTTAAATCAATATAAGAACAAGTTATGTTAATATATTCTTGCCCATTTCTTGCAGTTCACATATCAGTAATTAATGATACACTTCTTGCTTTTGTATTAGTTTATTTAATTAAAATTGGTAATGTAAAATTATAAGCATAATGAATAACTTTTTTGATTTTTTTTTCATCAGGCATTATAAAGGCTGGATCTAATTCACTAATAAATTGATGAAATGATTGATTTTGAACTATATATAATGATTAAAGGATATCAATTATTTAATCAACTAAAAATTATCAAAGTTTATTTTGACAATTTTCTTTATATTTCTGAACCTGAAAAATAGCAGGAAAAGTTTGTTGTTTCTACAAAAAATAATAAATTAAATTATAATTTTTTGACTTAATAAAATCAAAAAAAATATATATATTATTAGTTTTACTATCCTTCAATAATTCATGATCAATTAATAAATAATTAATAGCATTTCCAATTGAACCATCATTAATATAAAGAGTTTTGCATTTATTTTCTTGAATATTTAAAACTTTACATCTTTTAAGCAATTCTCCTTTATAATTTGTTTGTTTTACATCTTCAAAGTAATCTCAAGTTCAACTTCTTTTTTTTTGATTTAGTTTTATTTTTGTTATTGGTTATTCTTCAGAAGTCAAAGGACTATCTTATCTTATATTACTTGTATTGCTCATATTATAAAACAAAGTAACTAAAAAAAGAAAAAAAAGTTTGTGTTTTATTTAATTTGGCATTATTATAATCAGATATCTGATAATCTATTTAAATACTATAGTTATCTGATATTCTTTATCAGATTTAATCGTTATATCTGATAGCTAATTTTAATATCTGGTTAATCAAATTTTATATCAGATAATGAGCCTGAATACTAGGTATGTATCTATAATGTAAATAATATTTTTTTTTATTATTAGCTTCAGATAATAAATATTTATGAATATTTAAAATTTGATAATGAAAATTGAATATATTTTTACCAATTCAATTATACAGTAAATATTCACTTAATAACTAACAGCTTTGATAATATTTATTAATAAAATCACAAATTTTTTAATGATCATCTTAACAAGCAGTAACTGTATGTAGGTGAATACACTACCTAAATCATTACACAATTTGTTTAATTTGTTTATGATGATTTTAGTCATAATTTAATACATTTTAGTTTATATTTTTTTTCGATCAGTAAGTAATCTGTTATTTAAAAATTACATATTATACGCTTAACATTAGAATTATTTCTTTTATAGTACTAGTACTAATAATAATAATTTACATTTTATTATGCCATGCCATAATGGTGTAATATTAATCCATTAGTCCTGATAACCTATTACACATCTAGATTAATATTAAATATCTGATATTTGATATCTGTTATTATATTCAACCAGTTAATCTGTTAATAATTTATTAAACCTGAATGATAATCTGTCTAATAAATTTCAAACTGGATATCTAATAATAACAGATATCTGTTTTATTCATTATTTACAGTTTACGAGTCTGAACATTAAATGAAGCAAAATGTTTAATGAATGAATTTTTTCAAATACTTTTTATAGGAATTCAAGTAATAAATAATTAAATATTAGTTTTTAGAATCAACTTTTTAATAATTCTTTCTTTAAATCTTTTAAAATTTGTAAATATAACATTTCTTTAAGAATTTTTAATTAACAAGTTATTAAAGATTTTTTGAAAAATTCTTTAAAAGTAAAATATTATTTAGAAGAAATGTTTAATAAACTTGTTGAAATTAGAAATAGAATTGATTATTTATCTAATAGAATAGAAAATAAAAGATTAAAATTAAGCAAACCATTATCTATAATATTAATAGAAATTTTAATAAATATCTAAATTATATAAATTTTTTTACTTATTGATTAATATATATTATTAAAAAAAAAAAATTTATTATTAAATTTTTTCTAAAATAAATTTTTTATTTTAAAAAATTCTATATATCAATTTATACCAATAATCTCAATAAATTAAAAACTATTAAATTTATTTAATATAATTAATTATCTTTCTTATATTTATTTATTTTTAAATATAAGCAAACATATTATTTAATTTATTATATTCATTTATAATAAATATTCTATTTCATTAAATATTTCTTTTAAAATAAGTATATAAATAATTTAGTATTAATTTTATAAATAAAATCTAATAATTTGCTTACTGTAACTAAATAATTTTTTTTATTTTATTTTTTGATATTCATTTAAAATTAATAATATATTACATAATTTATTATATGGGTTTTTTGCAATAGAAAGGGAAAAAACTACCAAAAAAAATTTTTTTTGCTTTATAAACTAAATATTATTTTTTTAATAAAATAAGTTCAGATTTAACATTAACTCAAAAAAATTTTTTTGGTAGTTTTCGTCCTTTTTATTACAAAGAGCTCATATTTTATTATACTTAAAGATATCTATAAATATATATGTATTATGTTAATTATTTAGCAAAATATTATTATATATATATTGAATAAAAAATATTATTTAAATTTAATTGGTATTTAAATCATAAATAACAAATAAGCTTCTTTTAAATTTTTTAATGTTACTAAAGTTAAAACATATTTTTTTTAATAGAAAATAAAATTTTATATCCTTTATATAAAAGAAGTATAAACTTTATAAAATAATTATTTTTTTTTTTTTTTTTTTAGGATAAATACAGTCCCTGGTGAAAAGAATGACGGAAACATATTTCGACAGTATGTACAACCTTTATTTTAATATATATATATTTTTTTTATTATTTATAAGAATAATACTAACAACAACTTTTATATTATTAATTAATATTTGGTGTGTCCTCCTTCTGCATTGATACATGCTTTAATCCAGCTTGGCATGCTCTTGATACACTAAAGTAACATGGTGTCATCAAGATCATCCTATTCCTACCAAATTGTATTAAGGAATACATTGCAGGTAATGTATTTTTTTTTGCTACTAAATACTTGATCTTTTTCTCCACCTTTTTCTTTAATACAGCCCATACATTTTCAATAGGGTTCAAGTCTGGGCTGTATGAAGGTCAAGAAAGAACTCATCCTGAAAGATGTTTTTTTAAGTCCTCTTGAACATCATGTGAAGTGTATTTTGGGTTATTATCTTGTTAAAAGATCCAGCCACGTCTGTATAATATATCCACATTATTATACAGATAGTCATCTAAGATTTTTCGATACAAATAATGATCTAAATTTTCAGTAAACAAATGAATGCTGATTTTTCCTTTAGCACTAATCGCTGCTCAAACATAAACCTTGAATGGGTGCTTTACTATAAGGCAATTGATTCTGCATTATAAGACCATGCACACATGGTATTTCTAAACATCTGAAGTGTTGTTTCATCAGAAAAAATAACTTTTTTTCAGTTGTATCACGAATGATCATGTGTTCAAGACAAACAAAATTCCTTCGCTTTTTGGGTCAAGAGAGGAACCTTTCTTGAAAGAACAGAAACAATTCCAAGATTGTTGAGCTCATGACGTATTGTACGTTTACTGACATTAAGATTAGGATCTTTTTCTTTTAATTTTACCTTAATTTCGCCTACTGTAATAAAATGATTATGTTGTAGAATTTTTCCAATATGGCGGCATTGATTTGAAGCCAATTTTTTTGAACAGCTAGAAGAGTGACCAATAGAAATTTTGCCAGTTTTATTTAGTAAACTGACATATCGTTCACATGTGCGCAAAGGAATGCACAATCGATTAGAAATTTTCTTTGCATTATACACTTTTTGGTCCCAAAGTGACTTAACAGAATTTCTTTGTATTTTTAAAGAACTTGGCATAGTTTCAAAAAGGAAATCAAAATAAAAACAAATAAAAAACCTTATTTTTTTAACTTACCTTTTTAATTCAGATTCTAATATCCGATTTGGACATATAAACAAATACCTAAATCTGAAAAGTAGTGAAACCGTAGCCTAAAATAAATGCAGTCTTCCACCACCATTCTTTTCACCAGGGACTGTATATTCATAAAATTTTGTTTTATAATTTAAATAATTAAATTATTCATTTAAAATAAATTTATTCTAAAAATTTACATAAAAATATATTTATGATTTAATTAATGAAATTAGCATTTTATATATTCTTTTTATTAGAAATTACCAATATCCTTTACAAAAACTAAATCTTTAATATATTCAACTATATATAATAAATAATGAAAAGTTATTAAAATATATTTGATCAATTTTTTTGATTAATTCTTATATAATTATTATAATTATATATATAAATAAAGAATGATTTATCAATTTTATAGTAAATAATATATTTATATACTTACTTTGAAATATAATTATAATTTTCTTTCAATAATCATAATCTCTTTTTTTAAAATTTGTTTTCATGCATAAATAAGTAGCTATAACAAATTTATTGTATCTTTTAATATATCTATAAATTTAATTTATGATTTTAAAATATAAATTTAAAATAATTAAAATACTTACTATAAATACAATTTTATATTTATCAGATAATTTAGATTTTACCAAAAGTATTAAAAATAAAAAAACTAATTTACTTATTCTTTTACCTTATATTTATCATTATATTTAAATATATTTTTAGGTGATCTTTTAAAATCTAATAATATATTTTTTCTATTATTTTATATCAATATATCAATTTCTTTCTATAAAGATTTTGTTAAAATAAAAGTATAGAAATATTTTGATCATCTTTGAAAAATTGATCAACCTATCCCTTCAACAGTTTTGCAGGCAAATTTATCTGCAATTTTGAAAATTTAATGTTGATCATAAAAAATTAAGGATTTATCAGCATCTAAGCTAACTATATATTATTATAGATTTTTTACCAAGATCAAGTTTTATCAGTTTATAAAAAAAAAATTTAATAATAATAATAAAATTTTTAAATTTTTTTCTTAATTTTTTCTAATAATAAAAAATATCATTTATTAAATTTTTCTAATTTTTTAATATATTACAATACTGAAATTTATGATAATAATATTCAAATATATGATAGGTTTACATTATAGTATTAACTTCACAAACCTAATTTAATAACAGTTAATTTTTCAAAGTGTCTTTCAAGAATTTCGTAAACCTATTTATTAGGGTTAAAATTCTTTAATTTTTCTTATGGTGGATAGCGTTACTGATATTATAATAATATATAGAATGTTTATATAGTGAGGTATCAATAGTATTAAAAAATTATAAGGAATGCTTGATTGAATTTTATGTCAAAATAACAAAATCTAGGAATTAAATAAGATGAAAAAAAATGTTTATTGTTGATATTTATGTACTAATTTAAAATTTAATTTTTGATTAGTATATGTTTTATCTTTATGCTTACATAACAAAAATTGAACGATAAATATAAAGATAGTTGAAATGTAAGTCAAGACATGACCAATCTTTACAAAATTTTTGGTAAAAAAACTTTATTGATAATGAATATACCAAAGGTTGAAATAAAATACAAAACTTAAAAAATTTACAAACTGCTTTCAGTAGTTCAGAAAAATTCCAAAATAGAGTTTATAAATTTGAAGAGAAAATTATTAAAATAGGAGAAAAAGTCTTGAAAATAAAGGTTCCTAATTAAGAAAACTTTGTAATATTATCAGAGAAAAAGAATTTTTTTCTGAGAAACCAGACGAAAAAATTCTTCTAGATTAGAAAGGGATGCGAGTAGATCTTGAAGCTATCTAATTAGATTGTTAGCATGGGTAAGTTATCTTAATTATTTATTTATTTATTTTTTTTTAAAAATTTGGATTATTTTGTTTTCAATTAGTTTTTGATAACTTCAGATTGCAGCAATAGTTGATATTTTTCTAGTATGTGATAGATAATTTTTTTTTTCTCCATTTCTTTTTTACATTATTTTTTTTTTTTGATTATTAAATTTCCAATTTTATTTTTTTTTCAGGTTCTTTCGTGATGAAGATATATTATATCTGTATGTTTCTTTTTCTAACTTATTATTAAAAAAAATATTGCAATTCTTCTAGCATAGTTTTAATGATTTGAGACAAATTTTCAATGATTTATCTTAATCTGTTAGCTAAAATTACAGGCAAATTTGCCTGCAATTTTAACCAATTTTAATTAATTTTAATTTAAACATTTTATTAATTAACCTAAATTTTTTTTTAATATTTAAAATATATTATTATTAATATTTTAAAAATAATAATTGCTTATATAATTTACTTTAAACAATTTTAATAAAAAAAAAATTTCAAAATTTTTTGTATTTTTTAATAATACAAGAAGTTTCATCTTAATAAAATATTTTTTTGTTTTAAACTTTTTCAAAATATAATATTTTTATAGTAAAGTTAATAATATAATCTAAGTAAAAATCAAAAAAAAAATTTAGGTTAGTTAGTAGAAATATAAGTTAAAAATTAATTGAAATTGGCTAAAATTGCAGGCAAATTTGCCTGCAATTTTATATATTTATGCTATATATAAAAGTTAAAATTTAAATTTGAAACTTCAATAAAAATTTTAATATAATATAAAATAAGATAAAATATATATTATATATAATTTTTATAATACTAAGATAAGTATATAAAATTTAAAATAAAATTTTATTTTAAAATTTATAAAAAATTATATATTTTTAATAATACAAAAAGTTTTACCTTAATAAATTAATTTTTATTTTAAATCTTTTTAAAAAATAATATTTTTACAATAAAATTCATATTGTATTCTAAATAAAAATCAAAAAAAAAAATTAGGTTAATTAATAAAATTTTAAGTTAAAATTTAATGAAAACTGGTTAAAATTGCAGGCAAATTTGTCTGCAATTTCCTACTATTTAAGAGATAATATATACTTTAAGATATAATAGTTATTTAATAATCTATTATGCAATACTAATTTTTTTTATTGTACTGTATCGCAGAACTATTCTACCCAACAAAAATGAATCAAAAAAAATAAAATAAGGTTTTTGATATCTTTATATTGCATTATGCATCTTTTATTAGTGTCTTAGTATGTACTTATCCTGATAATACTAATAAAAAAATTGTTCAAATCAGGTTTACTTTGTGCAATAAAGCTAATAATGCAATTACATTTAAGATTTCTTATTTGAATAATAACACGTTTTCATTTCTGATCACTAAACTAGCTATAAATATATTTTCAAATTGTTGATCAGAATAACAAAATCTTGATCTCTATTACAGAATCAAACTTAAGATCTATATTCTCCTTTTTTGAAAAGATCACTAAATGTACCATATCTACCAAAAATCTATGGTAATAAGTGATCATTACATTTAAGAAGAAAATAGATATGATCATTTTTAATAAACTAAATAACTATTTATCTTAAAAGATCTCATTCGAATTTACTCTTGTACTATAATAAATAAAGACATTCAAAAGAAATTCTAGTTTTTTCTTAAACTTATCAACTTATCTTTAAATACTAATAGACGTCACTTGATTTCGATCGGTAATGTAGTAGAGGTTATCACCTAAGTTATTTCTAAATTATATGCTAACTATTATAATTTCTAATACACTATATTCTACTTTAAAGATAAAGAATCAATGAATACTACAAAAAATAGTTAAACTTTCTACCTTGATAGAAAGAAACTGATTTGAACAAATTCAAATTCAAAATTGTGTTTCATTTATCAAACTTCTAATCATTAATCATAAAATTACTACAAGAAAAGATCAACTTTAAGAGACCATAAAATATAATAGCTTTATTAAAGATTCTAACTTATACAATTTGTAATTACAGAATCCTAATCAATAAGCCTAAACTAATTGCATTGTGACGGGTAAAATTTTAAATAGATTTAATTAGTAAAATATGAAGTTAATTTTATTGTCATATAGATCTTTTATGAAGATTATTATGTCAATTTTATTGCCATCGATCAATTATGCAAATTCTTAGATATCAATTTTATTGCCTTTAATAATCACGTAGATTATAGATGTTCATTTAGTTACCTGCAGATCTGGTAATTTTATTGACACAGCAACTTTATTGCCTAGTGAAATAGCAATTTTATTTCCTTCAATATATTTAGTTTAGTTTATTTTATTATTTATTCAACATGTATAAATATCTCTGTATTTTTTTTGAGTTTCAGCACTGACGAGATGTTAATCTTTTAGATACTAAACTTATATATTAATAAAGGAGTATAATTAACCAAATATAAAACTTATCCTTTGCAAACCCTTTGAAACTGTTATAAATTATCTGTGACCCTTTGCATTTGTGCAATCTTTTTGTTATTGAACTTATTATATAATATTGTATTGATTCGCTGTATTGACTTAGAGTCTCTGAAGCATAATCTCTGAAATATCTTTATTTTTGTATTTATTTTGTATTTATATCATGTGTATTATATTAAAAATAATTTTTCGATATTATTGTAAATCCTCATCTATGATTTCTTGAGTAATTGTCTTAATTTTATTTACCCTTTTAAGATTTTATTTAAAGTTACGAAACTATTATAATAGTGACTAATAAACTATTACAGAATAAATACAAATAATCAAATAACAATCTACCAAAAAGCTAATAGTCTAAATAACCCTAATATACCTCATTAACACTAAAAAACTGATTAATAATAAGAAAAAGAAAACCTTAGATGTAAGTATTCATGCATATTAGTTCTTAGATAGATGACTATAAATATGATTACTATCAACTACATGATAATAATGGTTAATTAGAATAACCTGATATATTCACTAAAATTTCTAATCAACTTGAAACCATTGCAGGCCAATTAGCTAAAATGGATCTTGCACTTTACTATTAAATGAATAACAGCTGTTAAGTCTATTCTCAATATTGATATAATTTACTTTATTAAGCTGAGCTATTTAACAAAGCTTTTAATGAAGATAGCATAGAAACAGAAGAAAATACATATGTAGCTAGCCCTAATATTAAAGATAATATCATAAAGAAATAGGTTGCTGAAATTGCTAATCTTAAAGAAGAAAATGCTTTATTAAAAACTAACTTAAAAGACAACTTCCTAAAACTTAGTTTAACTATCACAAATATGCAGCATTTACTTCAGATTTAACTTAAGCTTAGCTCTGATATATTTATTAATATAGCCGAAGTGGTCCTACTATCTAACTATACTAAAAATATTAATAAAGTATTTACCCCACCTTCTCCTAGATACTTAATGATTGATTATAATAATAGTGATAATAGGGCTGGTCTCAGCAGCTCAAGTATTCAAAAAATACTAATAATAATAACAATTTATAGATAACTCTTTGACTATTTTATCATTTCATATTAATATCACAATGCATAATATTTATTCTTTTCTTTAGCCACATATATAACAATTATTAATTAATTTATATAATTTTAATAAACTAGACATTATTGAAATCCAAGAAACAAACTTTAAATTGAATAATAATATCTTAAGTTTTAACAAATCAACATCCTCTCATTTTATTTTCTTTTTTAATTTTGATAATAATACTTAGTCATCTGATATAAGTGTTGAACTTCTGATAAAAAAATAATTTGCTAATCACATTTATAAACATGATGGAAATATGATTATATTATTTATGTTAATTTCTAATTTCATAATAGATTTCAGATTCGCCTCTTAAACTGCTACATATCAAGTTCAAATCAGACTTTATACAAGCAAACGTATAAAGATGTCACAAACCTAATTACTGAAGCATAGGATCACAACATGAAAGTTATTTTAATAGGAGATTTTAATGTTATTTTAGATTGATCCAGTAATATGCCTCATGCTAATTTAGTTTTCTCACAATTAGATGAATTGCAACTCTTTAATGTATTCACCTTTTTCATGATAATATTAATCAATACTTCCCATCCTTTTTTTATTCTGCTAAATACTAACCTACTAGGATTGATCACATCTACTGCTCATCATTTATAGCAGCAAGCATAAATACTACAGACATCACAATGGTAGACTTCCACATCTCAGATTATTAAATTGTTTTTACCAATATTAGCATAGCTAAGATCACTATTACCACTAAATCCAAAACTAAATCACAAAAAATCTTATATATATGACCTTATAGATAATAAATCTTAGAATAACTTTTCTAAAAGAGTGAATACTTTTGCAAATAGTTACCAATTATTGAATTTAACCTCTGATAAATTACACTTAAAAAAGGCCTTAAATTTCTTCTGGGACCTTATTTAAGGATGTATAGTTAAAGTTACTAATAATATATACTGATTCAACATTTATCAGCTTACTCTAAAGATTTATGACCTTGCCTTTTAAAAAACATATACAAACAAATTGTATCCATTCAAAAATTTCAGTGATTAACCAAAAAAGGTCTTCGCATATCTACTGTTCTAAATAATTGGTTGATATTTTACCAAAAACTTATCCCTCTTAATAACACAATATGAGCTTTTCTGATCTACTATTATCTCACCTTCATTATAAAATTTCACTTATATGAAGTCAGTTCTATCTGATTTGAATAAAGTACACATAATTATTATCAGACTTGAAGAAGACAAATATAAATCCAAACAAATCAAAGCAGTGCTGAAACTATAATATGAAAATTTTCATGACAATCAATTGAAGATGTTTGATTCTATTCTTAATAGAAAATATCATACAATTATTTTTGATTGATATTTAAATAATTTTACAAATAATTTTAGCTAACTCACATCTACAGATGAAGCTAAATGAGAGGCAAACTAATATTTTTAACAGAATACTAGTACATATTACCACTTTATGATACTCACAAATAAATGGAAACCTTAGTATGAATATTTCCTTTTGTAAACAATTCAATTTATGATTACTTGATGGATCTGCTAAATGAAAATAAATGGTACAGCCTTCTTAAAACATTACTTAATAACAAAGCATCTGGTCCTTCCAAGGTTTTCAATGAAATGTTAAAATATTTAGATTCTAGAATAAACATAATATTTTGAATAATTACCTGTACCTACTTAATACTTTTTGTATATCAATTGATGAAATCTTACTTTTGTATATCTGATTTTTAAGCCTAAATTATGAAAATACAATCTCAATAATACTCGTCTGATTACATTATTAGAATGCCTATAAAAAGTATTAGTTAAATTAATCAATAAATACCTCTTAGATACCTTATCAAAAGAAAATGTTTTTAAATATCATAACTTTGCTAGATTATCTTTTTGCTTACCTTTGAACTAATATATATCTTAGATAATATTAAATACGATTACCTTTTTAATGACAATAAATATCTTTAGACATTATTTCAGAATATATTCAAAGCATATAATTATGTTAATTTAGTAATGCTTCTTCAAGCATTTAATTATCTCAAACTTCTATGTGCTTTTTTGAACTTTGTTGCTTCACTTTTCTCAAATCATTTCAATTAGATTTTTACAGCATATGAAAATACTGATTTATATCCTATATTTTTGGGAATTGATCAAAGGAAAATTATTTTTTTTATTTTATAGTATATTTATTATAATTTCTTATTATGTTACATTTAAAGTATAACATTTAGTTATGATCTTATAGCAGAATAATATCCTAATATTAATTTTTTGACTATGATTTCAGTTTTAATGAATATATTCACACTTGTCTTCATGGATAATATACTATAGATCAGTAAATCTAAAGAAGACTTAGAATCAATTTTGTCTATTACAGATGACTTTTAAGAACTCAATAGTATCTTTATTAACTGGGATAAATCAGTTCTTTTTACTTCAATTCCTATTAATAATCTGATATATTTTAGATTTACCCACAATGAAGAATGGATTAGGCTCTTAAATCCCAAATATTTAACTTATTATTTGAATATTTAGATCTTATTATTACTAAACAGCTCATTTATATGTCAATAAGTATAAAATGAGATGGCTGTTGCTACTCTGATTATAAAGAATAAATATATCATAAACAATAACTCAAAATCATTTTTAACTTAATCCTATTATCACGTATTTTATACTATATATAATTGATCTTCTTAGATTACAAATTTTGTAACAAAATCATGAGATCATACAGAAAAAATTTTTTAATCAGTAATGAATATAACTAAAAGCATCTTAGTAACTATAATTCACTCTTCGTTATTTTATAATATAATTCATCTATTTTCTGTACAAATTTAGGCAAAAGTCTCTAATTTTATGAAGATGATTAATGATAAAGGCTTATTGGAAACCATTACATTGATCTGTAGTTACTAACTTTAAATTAATAAATAGCTAGTCTAATCATTACTTACTACTTGGCTATATGATTTTTTCTATAAATTCAAAGACTGGTGATCTGCTTTATTATCAAATTTAAAGTCTTTTAATATTATGATTACAAATAGTTAAACAAATGATAATGATATAGTTAAAAGACATTTTCTGCTACTAAATATATATGGTCTTATATCATATAGAAAATATGCTAACTGTTATCTTACAATATTAATGATTGAAAATTAGTATTAATACAAGATTAACAAAGGGATTTAGCTTTTATTTGATACTTTTAGGAAAAGCTCTGAAAGGTTTACAAATAATTATTACTTCAAATAATAGTGTAAATTTAAAATAAACTTTTAGAATTTTATTAAAGGATAAGGAATTCACTACAATTATATTTGTTAACATATAATTATTATTAGTATTTATCTTGTTGGTAATAAAAACTAATTGAGTTCCAATTGTTTACAAATTATTATCTCTTGTTATCTACTACTATTTATTATTACTTAATATATTGTTCGCCTTAACCAAGTCCTCAAACTATCATATTTATACTAAATTTGCTAATATAAATAAATAAAATACTAATTGATTATAAATAATAAATGATTAATAATACAAAATGATTAATAATATAATAGAATTTTCTAGTGACTTCTGGGTTTTCACATAATCTTTGTTTAATTTATTTTTCTTATATTCGCTGTCTTCATTATCTAACATAACGCAGTCAATATATTTTTTAGTCACATATGTCATATGATCTTTTGGATCAATATCTTCCTATAATACTAACAAATTAAGGAAGAAGAATCTTTTATCAATCAGATAACTACTTCAGATAGAATAGTCCTATTTATACTACCAGACTCTAAGTATTCATCTACCACTCTCATCCTTCTAATATCACTAACTTAATTTATTGAACTTCAAAATATACTATTACATAATAATTCTAATAGAAATATTCCACCATAATTCCAACACCTACATAACAATATAATTTGAATCACATTTCACAGTTAGATAGCATTTTTCTTCCAACTCATCTATAGTTAACAAAATACTTAAAATTGAAGTCAATATTATTCAACATTTTCATTTTTAAGTGGAAGTTTTATGGAAAACAACTTTTATTGTATGCAATAACTGCTTTATTAATAATAATACTACATTTATACCCTTTAATATAAGAAATAAAAATGCGTCATGATTTGTTAAAATACCACTTCTTTTATATTCATTTTTACACATATTACCAATTTATAACATTAGCTATCTTTGTCTTTTGTCCCTTTACATGATTTTTGAAATAGCTCTCTTTAATTATAAATTATTTTTAGACTTAAACTTTAATTTAGAACCTTTTTTTTCTTCTAATTTTATTTTTTCTTCTAATATATTTATTGTGAATATAGTAACTCAACTAAATAATTTGTCAACTTTGTATTCACAATTAGCTAATCTTTCATTTTATATTGAAGTTTTTTCTCTTAACTATCTTTTTTTTTTTAGCAGAACTAGTATCAGTCTTAGCTGTAATTTTTGTTTTACCAGTTAACACTCATATTAATATTTTTACAGATTTATAAGTTACTATTTCCTTTTATTCAAAAATGAATTATTTCCTTTCATATGCTTCTACTTATAACCTCACATTCAAAATTAACTATTATCTAATTTGATATTTACTATTCCGCCTACTTAAAGACAGAAATATTATAATTATACTACGCAAGGTTAAAGCTTACACTTATAATTACTACAACAATAAAGTTGATTGACTTATCAAAGTAATATGTCTCTCCACAACCATTATATTATCAATATTAGGTTATGATTATATCCTTAATTATGATGACTATGAAATATTAATACTACCAAGACAATTTATCAAAAACTTACTTAATTCTATTGATTTTTATAATATAATAATACTTTCACACTTTCATAAATATTCTTCATTAAAAGTGGACTAAACTAGCACTACTTTTATTTTAAATGATAATAAAAGTACCTCAGTTATATCATATAAATTATTCTCTATCTGCAAATTCAAAGTCAAGCTCTTATTAGAACTTCTTCTAACACTTAAGGTTCTCAAATAATATTATCTTAAATTATATAATTCATTGTGATCTTATCCTAAATGCATGATTAGTTTAAAAATTTTTGAGTATATTTAGCAATGTTAGGCTATTTTATATTAAATTAATGACATATTTTTGGATATCATTACCTTTCTCTTTTAATACTGACTAAGTTTAATCCTTATTTTAATATTTCAAAGATTATATTTATAATATAGATGCCTGCTGAAACCTCCTTAAAATAATTTCGTCATACCCTTTTCTATATTTTTAATATAGTTTCAACAGTTTTAGCTTTTATTATATTGAATAGATTTCATCGTATCCCTTATTATGATTTTAATATAGTTTCATCTAAGTTTTAACTATTATTAAAGAATTTTATCCCTCATCTATAATTCATAAACATTTGAAATCTTGATCAAATCATTCCTCTTTCTACTTTGTAGACTTTATCAAAGGCATAGTACCATCTACTCTTTACAAGAAGTTATATCAAATAGTAAATAATAAATTACTTGTTTTTAATTTACTCTTCTCAACTTACTATTTTATACATACTAAAATTAAGTCCTTTTAGATTGATCACTATTTTACTTTGAATCAATTTAAGATTAGATCACAATATTTCTTTTATAAACAGAAAAATAATACTGTATCTACTAACTTTTCTGACCCTACTTCTTATTCTTTTGTCATTTCATTTTTATTTCACAAATTCTTTCACTTTAGTTTTAATTAGTTAAATTTTTAGATCAGTAGTAATCAGATTACTAGTACTGGATGGTTAAGCCATCTTAAATTAGTTTAAGTAGATTAGTCTAGAATGATATAAGGTTGATTGATTTAGTTTTGTTAAATAGAAATTTCTGTACTCTCTTATTTGTAATTTGTAGTTTTTACTTTACTTTTAATAAAGATTATATAGAGCTACTATATGTAAAAAAAATTTTATTATATTTTTATCATAATAATTACTAAAATTATTTATAAAATTAATATATTTTTACAGTAGAATAACATTATAATAAAAATTTAAGGACAAATAAAGTTTAAATAATTTTTTTATTAAATAATTAGATTAAAATTATTTTAATTTTTTCTTAATATTTTAAAAATTAATATTATTTTAAAGATATTTTTTCTTTATATAATATTTTTTATTTTTTTATTTTTAATAACTAAAATATTAAAATTTAATAATCAGAATATATTATTTAATTTTCATAATATTTTATTTTTAATTTAAAAATAATATAATGCATATTATCAAAAATATTTATGAATATTATTATAATAATATAAAAACTAAATAAAAGATAAATTAAATACTATTTAATATAAGTATTATATTTATTAATTATTAATCTTCTAATTAATTAGACTATTTGATCAAATATAATATAAAATTATTATATTAATTAATTATAAAAAATATATTTTTTACTTAAATTTTTATATTTAATTTCATTATAAAAATACCTATTATTTCCTAATCATAATATTTAAAAATTACATTATAAATCTTTTGCTATTTATTAATGATTTTATAAAAATAAAATTAGCTTAAAATGAAATCTGTATTCTAATATATATTTATATAAATTGATAATAATTAAAAATCTGTCTATATATAGAAAAAAAGAAGAAAATCTAAAATTTTTGTTGATTTTAGTTTTTAAGCTAATTTTGAATATATAATTTTGATCAATCAAGTAAACTAATTAAAAAAAATTTTATCAAAATTTAGATTTTTTTTTTATTGACTACTTTTTATATATAAATCAGATATAAAAACAATAATTTATTTAATATTAAGTGTAATAATAAATAATTTACAAAAAATTTTTGGCATTTTTTTTAAATTAAGTATTTTAAGTTTTAATGATAGAATAATTATAAGCTAAAGTTTTATTTTTTTTTCAAATTGTTTTTTTAAATATTATAATTTTGTGATAATATTTGATAATTCAGATTAATAAAAATAGAATTTATAAGTAAGGTTAATAGACGAAATCTAAGGTTTTGCAAGTCATTTAAATGGAAAAAGGTAAAATTTGGCAAAATTATATTAAAACTTTAGTAAAAATCTGCAAAATTCTGAAAAAAGTAAAACTATATCAAAGCTTATAAAAATGTAAAACTATATCAAAACCTTAGTAAAAATTTAGTGAAATTATAGTTTAGATATTTTGCTAAATTTAAAATGAGTTTAGATAAGTAATCTTATCTGCAAGTCTTAGCTAATATTCATCTTTTTTTATAAATATTATAAATAATATTTTATAATATATTAATAAATAATAAATACTAAATATAGAATAGAAATATATTATCAAACAAATAAAATTTAAAATTATACTAGAAAATCTTCAATGATATCTAAATAAAACCAAATATTTTAAAAAATTATAATGATAAAAATTTATTTGAATTATGTGATTAACTTATTATACAAGTTATTTAAACTTATATAAATATATTATATTATAAAGTATGTTAATTGGATAATATTGAAATAATAAATATACTTTTAAAAAGTATTTAAAAAGAAAAATATTAATTATTAATTTAACTTAATATCTATTTTTTTCTAATTAGAAATAAAACTTTAAATTTATCTTTTATTTTACTTTTATATATCTAGTAAAATTTAAATTTATTAATACTGTCTATATATGAATATAAAGATTAATGATGTGATATGTTGATTATATTAATAAATAATAAAAAAAAAATCAAATGTAAGTTTTAATTTATAAATTATTATATTAGTATTATTCCTTAAACTATAAGTATAAAATTATTTCTAATAAAATTTTGGATTTATCATATTATAATGTATCTAAATGATAGTATTTTTAAATTTTTTAATTAATAATTATTAATATATATTAAATTTTTAATTTTTTAACTTTTAAAAATAATTTATTATTTAATAATTACAAAAATATAAAATATAATTTATAGGATTCATTATATAGATCTATTAAATGATAGTATTTTTATATTTTTGAGATTGATAGATAGCAAGATATATAAGTTTAAAATTTAATTTTTTATATAATAATTTATTATTTATTTATTTTAAAAAATCACTAGTTAATTACATTTTTTTTTTTTAATTTTTACTTAGAAAATATTATAAAAATTATAAAAGTATTAACTTTATAATAATATATTTTAAAATATTTAAAAATAATTAAAAAGAAATGTAATTATAAATAAAATTGCTTACAAATTTATAAGCAAAACAGTTGAAGGGATACATAAACTAATAATTTATTTTATATAATAACTTAAATTTTAGATGTATGCAAAGAATCCATTAAGTGATCATTTTATAATACTTTATATTTATATAAATTATTAATAATTTTAAAATATAATAAAATATAAGAAAATTTGAAATAAGATTTAAAAAATCTTCTATTATCCTTTAAATTTTACTAATAATCATATTAAATTTTTAAATTTTAAATAATTTAGTAAATGAAATAAAATATATATATAAATAAATAAATTTAGTTGTATTACTATAAGCAAATCTATAATAATTTAAAGTCAAATATTAGAAGTTAAATGAATGATTTTTTTTGCAGATAAATAAAAATTTTTATGAATTCTTATAAAATATATTTGAAAACTAATTTTTTAATTTTTTATTTAAAAAATAATATAAAAATGCTTAAAAAATATGTTTAGATAAAATTAAATAAATATTATTTATGGTATAATTAGTAAATAAATAATATATTTATCAAAATGATCTAAAAGGTTATATAATATTTGTAATAAGTATTTTTATAAAGTCTTTAATATATTAATTAATTTAATCTAATTAAATATTACTATTTTAAAAAAAGTAAATATACTTTATATTTTTTTTATATACTTTATTTTTAAAAGTAAATAAATTTTATATTAAAATAATATTATTTATATTTTACAGAATAAATTAATTATAGAATTAGAAAGATTATACATTTATTTAAAAAAAGTTTTAAAAAGAATATATTACGAATCAAAATAGTAAAATAATATATATTAATACAATTAATTACTGTTACTTTATACTAGAGATTGGAATTGATATTAATAAATCAAATTAATTAAAAATTGAAATAAAATCAATTTTAATTAATAATTATATAAAAATTGAATCTTTTTTTGAATATAAAATAATATATATAATAGTTTAGCTTATAGTATATTACAATTATAAAAAGTGTTTAACTATATGAAGTAGAAATTGAATTAGATATTTAGTTACAAAATATATGAAAGAATAAATTTTTTGACAAATATTTATATCTAAATTTAAATAAACTTATTATTAATTATCATAAAATTATAAATTAAATTTTATAATAATTTATTATCATAAAACTAGAAATTTTAATCAGATGAGTTTATTATTTAAAGTTTTACATATCAAAGAAATTAAAATAAATAATATAATTTATTTGATTTTTTTATAAATTATTTAATCTTAACCCTAATCATAATCTTAATATTAATTTATATTATAAAATTATAATCTGACTCTAACTCTAACTCTAATCCTAATTTTAATATTAACTTATAATTTATAATTTATAATTTAATTTTTAATGATAAATTTATTTTAATTTTTTTTAATTTTTAATTTTATTTATTAATAATATTTTTTTTTTAAAAAAAAATGTAATTTATTATTTTCTATTTTTTTAATTCTGTATTTTTTATTTGTATTATATCCTCAAATTTTTTTTAATTTAAAATTAATATTTTATTGGATTTAGTTTAATTTTTATTAAATTTATAATTATTTTTTTTTTTTTGCACTAAAATTTTAATTTTTTTTTTTTACTTTTTAATTTTAGAATGATTAATTTTTTATTAATTTTATTTGATTTTTTTTAAATGTATTCTTTTTTTTAATTCTGTATTTTAATTTTACCTTTCAAGATTTTTTAATTTTTTTAAATTTAATTTAATTTAATTATTAATATTCACAATTTTTTTATTTTAATTTATTAATTAATTAATTATTTTAATTTGAACTTATTTTAAATTTAAATTTATTTTTAAATTTTTGTGATTCTTTTTAATCATGAATTCTAATATTTAATATATTTTTTAATTTTAATTTGCATATTATATTCCATATTTTTTTAATTTATAGTAATTATTTTATTTTTATTTTCAGATTTAATTTATTTAAAAGTATATTTAAGCACTTAACTTAATAAATCATTGATTATATTCGATTAATTGAAAATGATTTTAATATTTAGAATTGATTTGAAAATCAATTTAATTGTGATTATCATTTCTTAAGATTTGACTTAGTTTATTTTATTAATATTTTTATTTTTTTAATATTTTATTTTCATTACATTTTTATTTAGATTGATTAATTTCTTCTTTTAGGCTAAGCAATAGATAAAACCTTTAAATAAAACTGTCTAATTTATCACTACAGCAAAAGTAAGCTGACTTTCTTTTTTTTTTAATTTTTTTATTTAGTTTTTCTTTTTAGATTTTATCAGTTTTTTATCTTAGACTAAGAACTAGATGGAACTTGAATAAAACCATTCAATTCATTATTATAATAAAAGTAAATTGATTTTTTTTTTTTATTTTTTTAAATTTAATCAATTTCTATTCTTAGACTAAAAACTGAACAGAATTTTTAAATAAAACTATTTAGTTTATTACTATAGCAAAGTTAAGCTGACTAATTATCAGATTTTATTTGATTTATTTTGATTAAATAATTTCTTTTTTTTATTCTTATATTTTTTAGATTAAATTTGTATCATATCTTAGGCTAAAAACTGAATGAAACTTTCTAGTTGTACTATCTGTAGTGAAAGTAAGCTGACTAATTTTGTTTGATTTATTTTGGTATTTAGTTTTAATTACTAATTTTATTTATTTTATTTTATTTATTTGATTGTTTGTTTTAATTTTTTTAGACTGTTTTAGCTTAGATTATTAGTGATTTTTTTAATATATTATTACACTATTATTTGATTAATTTTATTTTTTTAGGTTAGATCAGTTTATTCTTTCAGCTGAAATTATCAGATAAAATAGAATTTTCATTACTATAGCATAGTATTTAACAAATTCTTTGATTTTATCATTATTTATTAAATATTAGTAATAATAATCATTATAATAACCAACCAATCATTATTATTTTCTTTTTACATTACATAACAAAAAATTATATGAAAAGTTTACTTACTTAATTTATTTATGAGATTCTTCTGTCTCAATTTTTTTTTTTATTTAAAATCATAGATAAACAACCATTGTCTCTATCAATATTAATATTGATATTGATATTAAATATAAAAACGGCCCCATAGTTCCTGCATGAAGCTAACCAAATTTATACCTATTCCTTCCTTTTTGGAAACGGTCATGGATTACGCTATATAAAGTGGAATCACATGACGCCGACAACTATATGGCATGAACTGTATATAGTGAATTATATTGATCACCCAATTGCATTAGTGTGACGTCACTGATTGACCACGAATTAGCAATTAAAACATGAAAAAAATTTAGGTTAACTAAATAAGTCTGTTTAATAATTTCAAAGTTTATTCATTTCTTATTATGACCATTGGATGTTACAGTTCCAAACGAAATTGATGAGGTCAAGATCCAATAGTTATTCAAGACTGCGTAAATTTCAAGTAGACATCTCACTGTCATTTCAAAGCCAACATCATTTTTTAGCAATTACATTAATTAGATATTTTGCCTAGTTTCAATTTATAATCTTTGTTGAACTAAAAACCAAAATGGTAATAGACAAATAAAAGACATACTAATTACAAAATCAACTTTTACATAATCTTATCTTTATTAATTTATTACTTTTATGATTTTCGCAACTTCGATTGATATAAATATTTTAAAATTTTGCGCAAAATGTCCTCTCAGCTACGGTTGCATACCATTATAAGATGATAGGCATTTCGACAACCTGTTTTAATAACTCTATATGCAAGGTATTTACGGGTTGAAACATGTAAACCTGATTCAATTTTGAAACAAGAATTTGGTTTTTTGTTAAAATCGAGTTCTTAATGATTAGTTGAATAGCTCTGGACATCACGTAAAATTTGAACAGACATAAATGGGCCATGTTTTGTCATTAAATTAGTTATTTTACTTAGTATTATTATTTAAAGTTTATAATTGTTGGCTATCAATTGTGACATTTCAAAAGAAATACTCCATTGAACAATGACATGGGAAAGTTCCAGTAAAATCAAGTCATGAGATATAGTAAATCATATGATCCATAATGTGATTTACTGGCAACACTCCCATATAGTTACCACCTTCAATGGGTTTAAATAACCGTAATAATAAAATCCGAAACTTTTTAATATGATTCATATGCTACAACCATTTAGCTACTTAATGTTTACGAGATTTAAAAGAAACACGTATATTGTAGTCTAAAATATCGTGATTGATGTAAACAAGAGTATTTTGGGTAAAAAGGCAATTGTAAGAAGTGACCTGCTACGGTCCGGGTCCATGTTCAAAGTACCAGCCGGGATTTTTTCATAATTCTGGAAAAAAAATCTAAATTAGCCATGCAATCGTGTTGTTAATTAACGATCGTTTTAATTTTTGTTGCGTTACATTATTTAAAAAAAAATGTCAAAGTTAACAACTAAGAAAGTTGTTTTAAATTAAATGTCAATAAAAAATGGACATAAGAGCAATCAAGAGTAGATAGTATTTTAGATTTACATAGTGGCACCAATAATTTTTTTTGGTTTTTTTATTTGCAATAAACATTTGTAGATAAATTACTAGTTTGATATTTGACAAATTAAAAATAATATGACTGAATTATTAAATTTCGTATCGTCAATTAGCATAAATTAATTATCCTGGATCGGGTTCGAGTTGTCCGACCAGGCTTCAAATTTGAAATTATGCAGGCCTCTAATTGTAAGTATAAGAAAGTATCCGGATAAAATTGTGATTTCATTATTGTTGTCCAGAGCGAAGCGAATGACAACTAAAGTTTAGACCCTCAAATCGATTGCGTTTTGATGATACCAAAGTCGATCACGTAAACTTTACTGTACGTACAATCAGTTAAACGAATATGAATGCAACCAATCACATCTTATTGTAAAATTAAATAGTGTCATTATTGGTTATAGCGAACACATCATTTCCTAAAATAATGATATGGAAATTAGAAAATTCTCAAGAAGTTCTTGAATGTCATTTAAATTAACACTAAATGGTTATAAGGCTGAATTTTGAATTCCTAAAACTAATTTTTTTTAATCATGAATCTATATTCATTGTATCAATTAATTAACTTTAATCAGCAAAAGCAAACCGTGGTTAAATTAGAGCCTAAACATAAATTTGAGAAATGTATTGAATGCAAAAAAAGAATACCTTCCGAAAAGAATCATAAGTTTTGCCGTATTTGTTATAGAACAAATACAATCTTTATTCTAACTGGAAACAATATTATTGACAATTTTATCAAGTATACACAAATTAATAGTTACTGGGGTCAGATGGAATATGTTCCATATGATAGGATCAAAAATGTAGAATTTATCGGTGAGGGAGGATTTAGTAAAGTTTATAGAGCTACTTGGATTGATGGTCCAATCCTGAAATGGAATAAATCAAAATCAGAGTATAATCGGGTAGCTAATAAACAAGTTGCTATTAAGAAACTTAATAACTCTAAAAAATTTACGTCTAGGGAGTTAAATGAGGTGAGGTGCTTATTTTTATTTATTTATAATTATATAAGTATGCTAAATTAATTATCTTTTTTCAGCTTAAAATATTTTATTATTTAAGACAAGAAAGTTATAATATTAATCAGTATTATGGAATTACGCAAGATCCTACTACCAAAGATTTTGTGATATTAATGTCTTATTGTAATTCAGGAGATTTGGCTCATTATATAGCCGAAAATTTTTATAATGTTAGTTGGTCAAATAAGTTACATCACTTACAAAATGTTGCAATGGGTCTTGTTGACATTCATCACAAGGATATTATCCACCGTGAGCTATATAGTGGAAATATTTTGATAGAAACGTTTAAAAATACATCAAGTATAAAAATTAATAGTGGTGCTAAAATAGGTGATTTAGGATTAAGTAAATCTGCTACTGAAGCTGAAGATAATGATACCTATGGAATTATTCCTTATGTAGCCCCAGAGATTCTTCAAAGACAAAAATATACCACGGCTTCAGATATTTATAGTTTTGGTATGATTATGTGGGAGTGTATGACAGGTAGAAGACCTTTTTGGGATCGTGCTCATGATACTGAGCTGATTATTGATATTTGTGATGGGTTACGTCCTCCAATTGGTGATATAAACGCACCTAAAGGTTATGTTGCGCTAATGAATGAATGCTGGAATCTTGTTCCAAGTAAAAGGCCAACAGCTAGGTTCATTTGGGACGGTATTTTTAGCATTTCATGCGCTGAAGATAAAAATCCAACTGCTATTGCAGAAATTGGAATAACAGCAAATAATCCAGATGCCATTTATAAGAGTAGATCTTTAAGTAGCCTTATAAAATCCGCAAAATCTACAAGAAGTTTACGAAATCAGTCCGTTTCTTCAGATTTTGGTAACTAAACTTTTTTATAAAGTACATTATTAATTTATATACAGTTAAAAGTGTATCTATAAGAAATAAGTAAGTATGCTAATCGCTTCTTTTTTTTTTAAAAAAAAAAGGTAAACGAAAGATTAGAAGTGTTCAAGTCGAAAATAATGGTACGATATTATTTAAATTATTTATTTACGAATTCCAAAATATTATTATTAATTAATATGATACATTTGTATAATTTTTAGAAAGTAATAAAAGAATTAAATCATTGGGCGATGTAACCTATAAAACAAAAGCATTGGAATATGAAATTTAATATGATTTATCGGTAACAAGTAAATTTTATGTAATTAGATAATATGTAACATGCCAATACCAATCTTTATTATTCTATTTAGCTTTAATTTTTCATAATTTTATATTATTTATATTGGCGAAGTATTGTTATATAATATTGTATATTTATCTCTATGGCAAACCAATTATATTCAATTGTAAAAACGATTTCAAATAACTTGTTCAAATGATAATCAAAACTTACTGTTATAGATTTACATGATTTAATAAAATAAATACGACATTTTTTTTTTTTTTTTAAAAAAAAAAAAAAAGTATATTTTTCCATAGTGAGGTAACTAGGATTGTTTTATTATTTGAAACGTGGATGAAATTTTTTTTTGAAAAATACAAGATGTCAGAGAAATATTCTTGAATGTAAATAGCGAGAAATACAATTTGATTTGTTTAGATTTGACAAGGAAAAAAACGAAATACACAGTTATTTTCCAGTCTATACTTTTCGTTAAATCTTTTTTTGAATTTTCTGTTTGTAATTCATTTTTTTTTTTTTTTTTTTTTGCATATCAAATATTACGTAATAGTAGTCAGGTCTCATCAATCGGGTTAAATACAATACTTTTATATGAATAGCATGATGATTGTGGAAATAAAGTAACAACAATTTTAGCGTTTCTGACCTACAACAATTAATAGAATAATAATTTCATGCTACTCATCTTTACTTTGTTATGGACCTAGACAAGATTCGGACATATTTGATAAGTTTAAGAAAAAATTATAAAAATTTTTAAATTAAAGTAGTCGTGACAAATTATACTTGTTATATATCAAAATTAAGTAAATCAAAAATGTCTAATTTACTAAATGCAGTAAATTATATTTATCTTTAATTATAATAAATCAATCCATTTAAAATATAAGGTTTTACATAAAACCTATTTATATAAAAAGAAATTTCAGAATTTCTTGGATAACTTTAATATATAATTGAAAACAAATATATATGTAATATTAAATAGAAAATTATTATAGAATCACAACTATAAATTAAATGATATTTTTTCTACATATGTGATATTTTATTAAAATAGTATTTGTTATTTATGGATACTAAATAACTTCAAATAGCATTTTAAAAATACAAAATAAATAATTACCATTAATGAACATGTTGTTTTTCTGATAATTAACTAGTATAAAATATAATATTAATAATAATATTTATTCTTAAAGCAATGATTTAAAACGAATTATTGTCCAATTCGTAATGATCAGTCAGATTTTAGTCAATAACGTGGCTAAATCCAACCCGATCGTCAATTATTAATTGAACAATAATTAATTTTGATATAATCGTTGCAAGCACAATAACATAAATAATTACCAAAATCTGAAGAAATGAATTGTATACTTCTTGCAGATTCTGCGGCTTTTATCATACTACTTAAAGATCTACTCTTATAAATAGCGCCTGAATTGTTTGTAATTACAATTGTATTTTCCCTTTCAGCCATTACAATTTTATAAATTTTCCACTTTATGTTCAAAGAACTATTACTCTCTGGCCTTTTATTAACATTCTTTCATTAGCTTATATAATCTTCTGGTGCTTCTATATTATCAACTGTAGGACGTAACCCATCACAAATATCAATAATCAGATCTGTATCATGAGCACGATCCCAAAAAGGTCTTTTACCTGTCATAAACTCCCACATACATAATCATACCAAAACTATAAATATCTGAAGCCGTGGTATATTTTTGCCCTTGAAGAATCTCTGGTGCCATATATGGAATAATTCCATAGGTTTCATCAACTTCAGCTTCAGTAGCAGATTTGCTCAATCCTAAATCCCCTATTTTAATGAAACTACTGCTAATATTGCTAATTTCCTTTTCGTTTTATCAAAATATTTCCACTATGAAAATCACGGTGGATAATACCCTTGTCATGAATGTCTTTAAGGCCATTTAAAATTTGATGTAAATAATTTAAATTATTACACCAATTAAGATTATAAAAATTTTCAGCTATATAACGAATCAAATCTCCTGCATCAAAATAATCCATAATTATCACAAAATCTTTGGTAATAGGATCTTGTGTAATTCCATAATACCGATTAATATAATTTCCTTTTTTCAATTTATAATACATTTTAGGCTAAAAAAAAAAAAAAAAAGATAATAACTTAGCACATTATATGAATAAATAAATAATAATAACAATATTTATCTCATTTAACTCTTTTGAAGTAAAGTTGAATTATTAAGTTTCTTAAGAGCAATTTTTTTTTAGATTCTCGAATATACTCTGATTTTGATTTGCTCCATTTCTTAATTGGACCATCAATCCAAGTAGCTTTATAACTTTACTAAACCCTCCCTCACCAATAAATTCAACATTTTCGAATTTATCATACAAAACCATTTCCATTTTGCCTTGATGAATACTATTATAAATTTGTGTAAATTTGAAAAAATCGTCAAATAATCTTGTTTTCCATTTGGATTAAAGGTTTTATTTGTTCTATAACAACTAAAGCAAATATTATTATATTCTTTAGAAGGTTTTCACATTCAATACATTTTTCAAATTTAAATATAGGCATTAAGTTAACCTTTTGCCGACTAGATGTTTCATTTGGCATTAAAAATTCAATTTTATGTTTAAAGTTTGTTTAATTGATATTGGTTTATGATTATTATGAAAGGTTCGTTTCAGAAATTCAAACCACTTATATATATATTTTATTAAATAGTTTGGCATTTCGTAATTCTTAAAGGAAATTTCTGTATTCGAATAAGAATTCCATCAATGCTTTCTTACAATATCTCTCGCGTTATACAAAATGCAAAGCATTATTTCAGGAATTATCTGTTCACTTTAATTAGATAGATCTTCATGTAAGATTGTAACTTTCTGTAGCATAAATGTATTATTTTTCTTTATTGTATTACCTTTTTTCATTTTGTTAAAGTTTCCTAAATATTAGTTAGCATTTGTATATTTTCTTGTAAATATTCAATGTTTTTTTTATCACTTTCTTTTTTCTTTTATTTGATAATTAAAGTTAAAAATTTTAATTATAAAATGAATGAAATTTTTAAGGAAAAAAATACATTGAAAAATTATTACAATTATATAGAAGGATCTTAATTGTGTTTTTAGAAAGAAAAGAAGATCTTGGACTAGGAAAAATAATGACGGGTTTAATCGACTCGACAAGTCCAAATTTAAATTATTTCGAAAAATCTTTGGAATTTTTTTTTACAAACGAAGGTTAAACAATTATGAAGAAACATATAAAATAGTTCAAGAAATTGCTGTGTAGTAGGAGGCTTACCTCAAGTGGATTGTTGGATAATTAGTGAAAAAATAGTTTTAGAAATATTTTTATAGAAAAGATTTTAGTAAATTCTGAGGATTTTTATGAAAAAAAAATTTCACAAACATTTTTTTATTTACTTTTTGCTGAAAAGAGCAATAAAAGGTTAAATTTTCAGACCTTTCTAACTCCAAGTATATCATATTAATCGAGTCTTTCCCGGAAATATTAGTAAGGATTTAGAGAAGTCAACTGCATATTTTACGAGCATTTAAATAGGAATATCTTGTGTTTACTGCTCACTCTCAGAGCGTACCATAGATGCTTAATTTTCATAAGAAATTAAATAAATAAAATAAAAAGCTAGCTAAAATATTGCTGTCATAAATTCAATTTATTCACGCACATTAATTTATTTGACTATAAACGTTGCTTGCAATTTTTGAGCATTGCCAGATAACCTTGCTTCGTTGATGATTAGGTTCAAGGAGGCTACAGGTATTCTTCTTAATCAATTAAACCTCATATGTGCGCATGCATGTTGGATAATATTTGAGACTAGAGCGTACAAATGTTTATCGTAGTAGCTGATGTGGCTACTAAGCTTATGTTGATAATTTTTTTTTTATTGTAGAAAACGTTCATCCACGCACGGCGGCCCGATAGGATCATGCTGACCAATATTTTATACAAATGATTCTATACCGGTTTTGCCAAAAGTAAATATTTATGGACGATTACAACTTGATTCCGAAATTTTTGGTCATATAAAATCGGTACATTATTTTGCATCAAATATACTATAGTTTTTAAACCACAATAAATAAACATTTAGAATACCACTATTTATCAAATCATAGACATATTTTTTTTCTTTTTTTACCTAACGTCGCCTAGAAAAAATGGTAGCCGATTAATTATGGCATATAGTATTAGGATAGTATTGAATAGATTATATTAGGGTAGAATTAGGATTACCGTAGATAAAATATAGTATGGTTTTTATTTCAAGGAATGTTAAAAATTCAAAAAATTCGAAAGTAAAAAAAGATAATCGACGATTATGATTAGTATCCCTTTTATTGTATTCCCGTTGTGTAATTTCCCGAATGTAGTACCCCAGGTACTATTTAAAATGAAGCTTGGATTTGCTTGAATAGTACCCGGTACTAATGTCAGCGCTATACGGTATCCAGTGTTCAAAATTTGTTCGCCTTGTACAAGTTTATTTGAGAGGATTTTACAGTTTTTCGAAAAAGTAAATAATATAGAAATAGTTTTATTTACATTTTATCTTAACGGCATGAATTTATCATTTGTAAAAATCTCACAATCTTTTGACGCTCTTTTGTAATACATGCAACCTTATCATAACTTTTTTATCGGCTGTATATAATTCGCTTCCTATTAAACATACGGTATATAATCAAATAAATGAGTTTGCGAAGTATTCTTAAAAATTTTAAAATTTATAATGTTAACCCTAATTGAAATGAATTATATCTTCTTTAGGATAATTTCTGACATTACTATCCAAAAATTATCAAAGTTCTCACAAATGATTATTTTGTAAGTTCTTTTTCTTGTAAATTTTCTGATAAATATAAAATTTGGTAAAATTGATAAAGTTAAGATCGTAAAGGTTATTGTCTTTGCGCAAAATCCTCAATTTTAAAAGTATAAGTGTTTTATGTCTCGCCCTGTAACGATAAAGCAAAAGCAAAAGGCAACAGAAAGATTTAAAAGTTAATCCTTTTCCCTGTCATCATATTTTAACAGCTTGTATTCCACCAGAATTTAACATACATAATTACCATTGTTTATTTCTGTTCTTCGTTTCAAATGATAAAGATTGTTTTGTTTATTATACTAAGTAGAATGATAAATATTTTTAGGTGTAACATTTAATGATCCCTTTCCATAAACGTATATTTATAAAATTTTTTTTTTAATAAAAAAAATTATTACGACAAACCGGTGGGAATTTTCTTTTTTTATTTTAAAAAAAGGAAAAGAAAAAGGAAAAAAAAAAACAACTATATTCCGAAATTATATTCTTTTTTTCATGAAATCAAATTCATCAAATGAACTTACAAAAGTGGGTGAGAGCCAGCCAACGGCATGTTTCCATATTTGGCAGGAACTTCGAAACCGAACCGTTTTTTGAATTTTCTGATAAGAAGTTCCGATAGAAAAGAAGGTCTCAGCCGAAATTGACTAAATCAAGGTACTACCGCAGAATCAATAGATCCGGGTTCTTTTCCTTTGTGCAGCTGTATTTGAAGTAAATTTTAAACTATATTTTTCATTTTTGTTCAAATTTTTTTTTTTTTGCACTTACATTCTTATTTTCTTGTGTGACCTTATGAAACGTTTTTACCTCTTCATGTGTAAATAAAATCGTTTGATGTTCTAACTTTGTAATTCATTCAAATGCATTACAAAAAAAAAAAATTTTTAACAAATAGGGTATATAAGAAATGTACAAAACAATAAAGCTTAAAAAATTGATTTTTTCAAAGGTTATTGTTTACAACGCACCGCATAAAATGCAGGGGTGCATATCAAGTCTTCTCCATAGAAACTTAATAGATCATGCCTATATAATGAAAGAAACCTCTTTTCTAGAAGTTATGGAATGGATATATTCTATTTGGTATAAAGTATATATATAATAGGTAGTGCTTTGGATGCTGCAACGAATTTATAATAATCATGAAACAATTAATCAACTTTAAACATAAAATTGACTTTTTAATATCAAATGACACATCAAGTCAGCAAATGCAAAACACGGATAAATTAAAGCCTAAATATAAATTTGAGAAATGTTTTTCATGTAAAAAAAGAAGAAAACCTTCTGAAGAATATCATAATATTTGCCGTAATTGTTATGAAACAAACACAACCTTTAATCCAATTGGAAACGAAATTATTGACGGTTTTATCAAAAGTACACAAATTCATTATAGTTCCGAAGGCAAAATGGAATTTGTTCCATTTGAAAAAATCAAAGGTGTAGAATTTATTGGTGAGGGAGGATTTAGTAAAGTTTATAAAGCTACTTGGATTGATGGTCCAATTATTCGGTGGAATAACAAAGAAAAAATATATGAACGAGAACCTAATAAAAAAGTTGCTCTTAAGAAACTTAATAATTCTAAAAACTTTACTTCAAGGGAGTTAAATGAGGTACATATTTTTATTTTTATTTATTTATTTATATAAATGCTAAATTATTATCCTTTTTTCTTAGCTTAAAATGTATTATAAATTGAAAAAAGGAAATTATATTAATCGATATTATGGAATTACGCAAGATCCAATTACCAAAGATTTTGTGATAATTATGGATTATTGTGATGCAGGAGATCTATTCCATTATATAGCTAAAGATTTTTTTAATATTAGTTGGTCAACTAAGTTAAAACATTTAAACAACATTGCACAAGGTCTTTATAACATTCATAAAAATAGAATTATCCATCGTGATTTGCATAGTGGAAATATTTTGTTAAATATTGATGCTAGAATAGGGGATTTAGGATTGAGCAAATCTTCTACTAAAACTAAAGATAATGAAATCTATGGAATTATTCCATATATGGCCCCAGAGATTCTTCAAGGACAAAAATATACCACGGCTTCAGAAGTTTATAGTTTTAGTATGATTATGTGGGAGTTTATGACAGGTAGAAGACCTTTTTGGGATCGTGCTCATGATACTTATCTGATTATTGATATTTGTGATGGATTACGTCCTCCAATCGGTGATATAAACGCACCTAAAGGTTATATTGCGTTAATGAAACGATGCTGGGACCCTGATCCAAGTAAAAGGCCAGTGAGTGATAAACCCTGGCGGAATTGCATTGAGGATACAATTAAAGACATTCAAAATGATGAACATAGAAATTCAACCGATATTGTAGAATCATCAGATATTGGCCCTATAACTACAAACAATCCATGCGCTATTTATAAGAGTAGATCTTTAAGTAGCATGATAAAATCCGCAGAATCCACGAGAAGTTTACGAAGTCAACCCGTTTCTTCGGGTTTTGGTAATTAATTTGTTTTATAATATTAAAATAATATGTTTATAAAAATGTTATTTAATTGAACATAAATATTTAGGTTCGTTTAATTATTATCAGAAAAGCAGCACCTTTAATGGTAATTATTTATACTTTTATATATATTATTTAAAACTCCTACCAATTATTTCTAATCACTACATTTTTTTTTTTTAAAAAAAAAAGAAGGTAAACGAAAGTTTGATGAAGATGATCAGATTGAAAATAATGGTATGATATGATTAAATTATGATAATTCAAAGAAATTTTAATAATTAAATACTTTATTTTTTTATAGATAAACGTAATAAAACAACTAATTTATCGGATTATAAAACAAAAGAATTGGAATTTGATATTTAATATTGATATCATTATTCCGACACTACATATATTCTGTAAGCAATGGACGCCATGTCCACATATTTGAGATATCAACGCGCTCTATATTAAATAACTTTCTATTTACTAATTAATTTTAGAACTATCTTATTGAGAGTTTTCAATGAATATAAGCACAAATTTATTGGACCAATAGCTAATAAGATATTGCAAAGAATTAATGATTTTCTCCAAATATTATCGACCATCAACTCTTTACATGTCATAAATCTCTTTTTTATAAATAAATCTTTTTATTTCTCAAGGTTATTTTTAAAATAAAATAAAATAAAATAAGCCGATAGAAACATCAATATTAAACAAATTTAATTAGTATTTTATTATTCATAAACTCAAATAATCGTTTATAATTAGCAAGAATAATATAATTTTTATTATTTTAAAAAATAAGCCGAAAATTTCTTAAAATAAAGGTTTTTAATTGCGCATAATTTTTTTTTAAATTTTTTTATTAAAAAACTTTGCAGGATGATATCGCATGGTTATTAGGTGAAAACACGCAGATAGGCGGAAATTAAAAAAAGTATTTATTAAATATGCGAATGAACTTATTATTTGACATTTTAAGTATAATATTTAGATTGACAAATTTTTTAAAAATTATACGATAATTCAAAAAAATAGTTTTTATATATAAACAACAATTCAAATAAAAAATTTATTTGATTAACGGAGGTGATATAAACAGGAAAAATCCTTTAATCCCAGACTTTTGAATAGGACGGGTAATGACATCTTGTAGATTAAATTGCGATTTGGTATGGGACATTAATATATTAAATAATGAAACAATCAGATTTTATTGACTACGTAGGTTTGGTGTATCATAACATACGTCATACGTTCGTTCGCTTAAAATATTGTAATGAAATTAGTATCAATAAAATTTTACTAAACTATTAAAATGTTATACTGAATATATTCAACTTTTAATTTTTAAATTTATCAATATTCTAGTTATAGAAGTATCTTTTAATGCATACATAATTAAATAACGCGATTTTGATTCTTTAAGTATTATTATATCAGAAGTTTAGAAGATATAGTATTCAATAATTAAATAATACTAAACAAAGTACCAAATCTTTTTTTTTAATATTTAAATATTGAAATTTTAACTCTGGATTTAATATTATAATCCGTTAAAGGTTGCTTTTTCATTAATTCATCATTTTCATTCATTTGGGATTGTATGGGAAAATGAATGTCCGGAAAACGTGAAATTGAGCCTCTTAATCTACCGATTTACAGATCTCGATCCTATAAAATGTACAGGGGCTATAGCATTATCCATTGTGTGGAGCCCGAGTAGGAATAAAAAATAACGTGTAACGATTGTCAATCCTTTGATGTAATTTTCACACGCAGTAAGATCTATACCTCCTGATTTACATAGTTTTGCTGATCGTGATGTTAGAATGAAACGAAAATGGATACATTTACAACGATGATTTTTTTTTTTTTGTATTTCCATCGGCCCCAACAAACAAGCGGTATACTTTATTCGAAAAAAGGCTAGTGTGTTATTTATAAATCTCTCACATAATCAAGAATGTTACTTCTGAAATCGGGACAGATAGATCGACAGATTTGATATTATTGCAAATCATGGGCACCTTATTCCCAAAATAGTTAAAACCAATCAATGATATTAGGTTCTTTTTTTTCAAGAAAGGTTCTACGCCTTTTTGATTAAAATATATAATTTATTCATCCTTTTGCATGTAAATATAAAATATCGTTTTCTTTGAATTAAAATTCATGAATTTAAAAAATTAATTAGAGAAGGTTAAAAAATTTTGATGAAATACATTATCCTAATTAATTATAAATTATAGATAAAATCAGGATGAAGATCACCCATATTTTTAATTTCTTCTTCAGTTTTTCCTTCTAAAAACGATTGAGGATTTTCTCTCTTTTTCTTATTTAAATTTTTGAAGACAAAATATTGGATAATTGAAATACATGTTGCAGTAATTAAAAATGCCATAGATATTGAATGACCATAATGATATTTTGGAAAATCTTTCTGTCGATAAATTTGTGATGCTACAGCACCTCCTACATTTGCGCACATCATTATCATTGCTGTCGATATACTTCTTTTCGCATGACCTGCTATATTATTCGTTATCCTGTTAAAAAGGATGAAGAGAAAGGTGAGATGAGATATTAATTCTATTAAAAAGTAAAAAAGGTAATAAAATTATAAAAAATTTACCATGCGATTGCAGTTACAGTTGCAGGAAACAAACCAGATCCAACGATACATGCACCAACATATTTTCCTAAATAAAATAATTTAATGTCAATTTAAAACGACTACATTGCAATCACCATTTTATAAAAAAAAATAAATTTGCTTACCTGCTGTGCCTACTGAAGGTACGGCTAATAAGATATAGCCAAAAATTGCGAAAAATAAACCTGTGATGATAAATGGACTGCGAACAATTTTACGGTCCGAAAGTACTGCTACAATTAACGTTGATATTCCAGCACAGAAAAATGGTGGTACTGATAATAATTGTGATTTAACTGTCATATGGTTTAAAGATTAATAAATAAAATTTATTGAATAACTATTAAATGAGAAAAACTTGATTTAAATAAAAAAAATTTTATAATTACCAAAACCAAATCCCATTCCATTTATTATTGTTGGAATAAATAATGAGTAAGAATAAAATGATACTGAACTTACACCAAGATATAACATAGATAAATAAACTTTCTAAAATAATGAAGAAGCTATTAAGGCAAAGATATCTAAACATTACTATTAATGTATAATTTACGTACCCAATCTGTTAATGCGGCGAAAAATTGCTTTTTATCATAGTGAATTACATAAGCTTTTCCTGCATCATTTTTTAATCGTTCAACAGCGTATTTACGTTCTTCTTCACTAAGCCACATACTTTTTTCAGGATAATTAGCCAGATAGAAATAAGAAATTATAGAGACTACAACTGTCAGTAATCCTTCAATTAAAAATAACTTTTTAAAAATACAGGATCTTTGTCAGTAAGAGAAAGTTATCGTGACAAAACATAAAGTTAATACTTAAAACATACCCACTGCCACCCTTTTAGATGTAACCATCCATCTAATCTTACAATACCGTATGCTAATAAACCGCTAAATGAACCAGCAAAACTAGGTCCAACAGCTAGGATGGCTATACGAGAATTTGTCTCTGATCGTTTATACCATGTGGATATATAATAAATTGCGCCTGGAAAAAATCCTGCTTCACAGACACCTAAAAAAAATCTTGCCGCCATTACCCCTGAAAAATTAGTCACCTGGAATAAAATTCAATTTTAACTTTACTTTAATTTAAACATTAAATTAATTTCTTGCTTCGAAAGTTAAAACTTACAAATGCCATAAGCGTCATTACAACTCCCCATGATATCATTATGAAAGGAACTAAAATATAAATAATTAAATTAAGAAAAGGCATTCAAAAGATAATTTAACGTAGTAACAAACATCTATTTACTCCACACAGAGGGATTTGTCCTAACGAGCATGAAATTCGAAGGAATTTCAAATAAAATATATCCACTACAAAAAGAAATATATCATTATCTTGATTATTCAATTTGTATCAAAAGTATTATATTTTAAAAAGATTACTTACATGAAGAAAATACTTAGACACCAATTAAATTGAGTTCCCACCAATTTAAGATCAGCTTCAATATGTGCCAATTTCGCGTTTCCAATATTTACTCTAATAATAATCGGCAGGGATACATGATGAATTTTATATAGGTGATAAACAATTTTACATGAAAAAGGAAATCGTTGTTTTCAATTACCTGTCCAAGAAACTTAAGAGATATAACAAAGTTATTAATGGCATAATTCTAAGATCTATTTTTCTTACTAATTTCTTTTCAAGTTCTTTATTCTCAACAAATATCTCTTCGCCATCATTGGATACCTCTTTATTAATGAATTTTTCATCTTTATTATCAGTTTCCATCTTCGTTGATGAAATGTGGGGAATGTGGGGTCGATAGTATAATTTGATCTTTAATTTGGTTGTATTTATAGTTAAATTATTTTTTTTTTCTACTAACTATAATTATTATTTTTTTTTTTCACTATTTTAAAATTTTGAAGAATCATTTCCAATTTGAGCTCTAATAAAATAATTGCCCATTTCAGAATAGCTTCTAGATGATCGGAGGGATCCACAAACAATATATATGTATAAGAATATAAAATTAGCATATCCCTATATAAATCCCAGTTTGTTTTCATCGAATAAAAATGATTTCGAATTTAGTAAAGTATAATCTTGCTAAATCGGTTATAAATCATTATAATCGTTATATAGTGCTTAAATATCTTATAATCATGTCTGATTTCAGCTGTCGAGGTGGTTTTAAAGGTATTCTGAATATTGTAAGATTGGGGTGTGCGGTCAACTAATTAAAGCAAAACTATATTATGGACCCATATGAAAATTTACTATTGAATTTTTTATCACATGGCAATAAATGTCGATCCCATTATATTATCTTAACGCGATATTATTTAATAATAAGTATATTTATTTTATTTTCTACCTAGTATACAATTAAAAAGGTGTGATGCAATTTCTTCTCCAAATGGTGGTGATTAGGGACGTTAAGCGGTCCTAAGCAGTCCTAAAAGTTACAAAAAAGTTACAAAGAATTATATTTACAAATTTATTATGAAACTTGTCTATTATAATGTTTTAATGAGCTACTAAAATGAAAATATATAATAAACCCTCTTGGAATCCCAGAATTTCTTAAAATTTAAAATTTAAGGACTTAGGATCGGGTCCCAAGGACCGATCCTATACTTAACGGTCCCCATCAAAATTGGCAATTTTGAATATCATTTTAGATATTTACAAATTAATTATAAAATTTTTATGACATTTTTTTGATGAGGGTTACTTATTATAGATAAATGATTAGACTTCTCTAGAGTTAATAATCTTTCAAATTGTAAGGACCGTTTAAGGACCGTTTAACATCCTAGTGGTGATTGCTTGTCTTGAAGCGGAACTGTCTTTGAACACGAAATTCTTCAAGACCCGCAGTTAAATTCTCTTTCCAACCTTGCTTGAAGCTAATCGAAGCTTTGATTGCTTAAGAGATAATGACATATTTGCATGAGTTTTTAAACCTAATTTATTATAAAGTTCTTCGACCTGTTGCTGATGAATAATAATAAAATAAATATGTGCTTTAACGAAATTATAAAGATGAGGAATTCGTGTAACATAGGATTATCGGCCTTGAAAAATTCATCATTGTTATCCAAATAGCATTTCTTGTAAACCAAAAATATTTGTTACTTCCACAATTAATGTCATTTTCTAAGTCTTTTTTGCGAACCTTAATTCTTGTTCCAGTTCCTTTTTAAAATTGTAAAACGAAACTGGGGTTGGTGCTGGGAAAAGGGACCAAATCATCAAAAAATTATTTTTTTAAATAATAAGAGTTCTGGATCAGATGAAATGATCAGATTTAATTTCACTTAAGAACAATTTTTTGAAAAATTTTTAATTTGGTACCTTTTTCCAGCACTCACGCCAACTGTTTGCAAATAAATGTGCAGAATCTCCACCTAATCGACAAATTACTAGTGATAAATAAAGCCAAATCTAACCATTTTCAAAATATTCATGGGCTTTATTAATTCCACTTTTCAAATTATTAAATAACTCTTCAAATTCATCATTTGCTAATATTTTAATAGCTTCTGATAATTCTTTAATAAAAAAACATTTCTATATTGTTTTTAGATTCTCAAAAAATCTTTCCATTCAAAACTTTCTTTGACATGAAGCAGAAGTTTCAGATTATTTTACATTAAAAATATAGTAAAAGCAATTTTAAAAGACAGATTGTTTTTTTTTTTGGAATAATATTTAAAAAATTGTAATTTTAATAAAGCTTTTTAAAATAAAAGTATTTATAAATTATGTAAATATAAACTTTCTAATAGAATTGTAAAATATAGTTAATACTCATACACTTTCTTTTAAAATTCCATTCCATTCCATTCCATCCCATTTTAATCCTAAATTCCAATTCCAATCCCATAATCCCAATCCTAAATCTCAATCTTAAATCCCATAATCTCAAATTCTAAATCCTAAATTCTAATATTAGTATTATTCAAATTTATCATATTTATAATACCTACAAATGTTTGTAATTAATTAATATCAAAACTAAAATTTAGTTAATTAAATTTATATTATAAAATAAATAAAATATAATTAAATAAACTTAATAAAGTTATAATAAATCAAATAAAAAAAATAATGATTATGTAAAATTAATATTTATATTTATTATAATAATCTTAATTTTTTTTTAAAACTATTATTTTATTACTAAAATTAAAGTTTTAATTTTTCTACCATTTCATTAACATCAAATTTAGATCCTCATAATCAATTCTAATTTCTTCTTCTTATTTATCAAAATTAATATTATTTGCATTTAATATACTTACTAATAAATCAATATAATCAATAATTTCTAAATTATCATTATTTAATTCTTCTATATCTTTAATTTTATCATATTTAAAAGTAAAATTTGTTTCAAAATTTTTCATTATCTTCAAATAAATCACTTCTATTTGCCATTGCTAATGTAATTTGATTAAAAGTTTTATTAAGTATTTCTAAAATGTTTTCAGTTAAAAACTTTAATTCTGATTTATATTTGTTACAAGATATAAATGAATTTGTACTATTGCTTTAAGTTGTTCTATTTTAATTCTAAAATAAATTAAGTAATTTAAATAATAATAATTAAAATTATAATATATAAATTTTGTTAAATTACCTAGTATGCTGTTTACTATCTTAAGATTGAAAATACACACTCATATATTATATTATAAGAAATAATTACATGTATTTGAAGTGCAAACTTTTTAATATGATTTTCTCCTTTCTTTAATTTTATTGATATCCACCAATTTGTATGAATATTAATACCTTTTACATATAAATCATCAAAAGGATAATTATGATTT
>CAJVPP010000095.1:0-48924 GCA_910592005.1 Funneliformis mosseae | reverse complement strand
TTTTTTATATAATAATTATATTATTAACATTAATATTTTATTTTTTATTAAAAAATTAATACTTTTTTTTTATGTTCACAGGAAAATTTACCTGTTCTATAGTTTAAGAGATAATATAATTGTGTGGAATTTTATATGGTCTTTTTTTGTGATTTTTATTTTTATTATTCGTCTTTAACTTAATTCTATTAAGGTAGACTCCTTCTTTTATAATATTATAACTGAAACTACGTTTAGTAATATTATTTGTGTTTATGATAAAGTATTTTATAATCAAGTGGATATGTGAAATTTTTTCCAATTTGAAGCTTATTTTTTATATTTCTTAATCACTAATATTTTTGGTATCTGATAACATTATTTCAAAAAAAAAGATGATTAATTTTCACATGAATGAAATAATATATTATATTATATAATTTCTATTTAGAGATTTTGTTATACAATACATTATAGCAAAAAATTTTTTTATATATACATATTTATTTATTTTGGTTATATCTGATGTGTCTGTCATGTCTTATATCTAAATTTTAAAATAGAAATTTACTAAGTAATAAAATAAACTGTAAAGACATAAAGTGATTTTTATTGATTATTCTAAATTTTTCTATAATAGATAATTATTTAAAATAATAATGAATAACTTTACCAAATAACTAAAAATTTATTTTGCTTTTTAAATGATCCATTTTTTAATACATACCTTTTAGATGAAACTATTTTATAAATAACATTTTTATATATACAGCCACCATATGTTGATAATTATTATATTAATTAACATAGGTAGTACAGTCCTCCATTCCATAGATCAGCAAATATGTATAGTTATTCTATAATAATATAAAAATTTTATTATAAATAACTATCAGAAATTATTATATAAAATTAACTTTTTAAAAAGTAAATTTTAAGAATATAAATTGTATTTTTTGAGAAATCATCTTATTTTGAATTAATAAAGTTTTATTATAAAAATTAATCTTTAAATATTATTAGTCATAGATTATGCTATGCTTCAAATGATCTTTAACTGTGCCAAATATCATGAAAGTGATACATATTAAACATGTAATATATGTATCATTTGATCAACTTTATATACATGTATTGAATAATTTACTTTTTAATATAAATATTATAGTTTACTTTTATTATTTTTATTATATGTATTTATCAGAAAGCATAATATAGTAATAGTTGATAATTTTATATAAATAGGTCTGTAAGTTGATCTAGAATCAATAGAGTTCAATTAGATAGTTTTCTGAATAAGTTTTATAATTAGACTTATAACTCTATAGTTTAATAAAATTACTATATTATACTTTCAATCTTTTTCTTGTCTTTATCATAAGATTAATTATGATAATCTATTACACAAGTGAATTATGATAATAAATTGTTTTGTTTATTAATCATTAATTTCTTTTAAGAAAGACCTTTGAGATAATTGTATTCTTAAGATATTTATTTTTGTTAGCTTAGTTTGAGACAAATCTAGGTCTAATAATGTATTTATTTTATTGTAACAAAAAAGAAATTTTATGCAAATAAAATCTTGTAAAATTAATAGAATAAAGAAATAATCTTCTTTATTAGAATTTCATTTAACTTTCATATACTTAAGAAGTATCTTTAATTATTTTAAGAAATTAAGTTAGCAAAGTCTTTATACTTTTTAGCTTAAAAACTTGAATCATAAATGAATACTAAAATAAGATTTGAGAAAAGCATATAACACTTTTTTTTTATCTTTGATTTAAGAATTTTAAGTAAAGACTCTTTTAGATAAATAAGAATTTTAAGTTAAATTTAACTATTATTCAATTGTTAAGTATTTTAGTCTATCTAATTAATAGTTGGATAATAATATATTCAATTAACAAATAATAATAATCTTATCAATAAATTTATTTATTAAATAATTTTTAATGATTATCATAAATAAATAATTTAGTTTTATACTAATAATTAATAAATTTTTGGTAATTTAAAAAAAGGAGTTTGATGAAAATAATTTTGAAAATGAAAAAAAATTTATATAAAAAATAATTAATATTTTAAATATAATTGATCTTAAAGTATTTGATTAACAAGATCTAAAGATAAAGATTAAGTTAAAAACTAAAATTATTAGAAAAGTTAAAAAATATAGGAAATAGATAATTATAAATAGTTTAATATAAATTTTTTGTTTTAATAATAATAGTAATAAATAATAAAAAGTAATGATTTTATAATATTAAATATATAAAATTATTTTATTAAAAAAGTAAATCAAATAAAGATTTTTAAAAAAATGAATAAGCTATAAGAGAAGTAATTTATATATATACTATAATTAAGAAAAATAAGGATCAGAATAATTTTCTATATAATTTCTATTTCTTTTAACAAATATAGAAAACAATTTCAATTAAATTAAGATTTAAAGAATATAGTAAAAAAAATAAAACTTTACATCTAATTAATTTTATAAAATTAACCAAAAATTTATTATGATTAATTTAAGTATTATTTATTACTAAAACACTATTTTTAAGGAAAAATAGATTTATATTTTAAAAGTTATTATAATATAAAATTTTATTAATATATATGTAAATATATAAAAGTATACATTATTACTTTTTTTAATAAAAAATTTTTTAAAATTTTATAAAATATAAAAATTAAATTTATTACTTATACTAAAATAAAATTACAAAATTATTTTTTAGTACAAATTTCTTGTAAAATATCTAAAATAATAAAATCATCTAAGAATAATATAGAAAATAATATATAATGCATTTTCTAATAAATACAATATTTTTTATTACTGTTTGATTAATAAAAAGTATCTATATTGTCTACAAAAAATATATTTATCTTTTATATTCTTATCTAAGAAAATAAACTATTTAATCTAAAAATATATATTAATAGTTATTATATAATAACTTTATGAATTATAAAGAATTGAAAAGACTTACAAAAATAAATGCTTTTATTTGCTATTTAAAAACTATGCTTTTTAAACTTATTTATTTATAAAGAATTATAGATATAAATGATAAATTTACTTTTTCAGAATTTCAGAATATATTTATGAAATTTTAAATAATCTTAATTATTAAATTTACTATCTAAATTAAATAAATATTTAATTTCCTATAAAATAATTAAAATTTGTCTCACTTTTTTAACTTTAATTTAGAGTACAATTATTTAAGAAGGGTTTCTATTTTTAATAATATTTCTAATTTAGTCATATTTTTCTTACTGTCTTATGCAATTACTTCTTATTTCATAATTAGAATTCATCTAAATAAAATAGATATATTTTTATTAGTAAATACCTTAGTAATATAATTTACAGTTAACTCTTGATATAGCGAACTCTTGATATAACGAATTTTTTAAACAAATATAATAAAAATACTCTTGTTATAGCGAATTGGTCAATCAAATCTTTTAAAATCTTCACTATAGCCTTATAGTGAAGTTGAGGTCTAGGACATAGAGTTTATTATAACAAGAGTTGACTATATTAAGCTTACTTTATTAAATTAGTAAAATTTTTTAATTGTTCGCTTAATTTATATTTATCTTCTAGGTTTAACAAAGTGTTCTTATATTTATCAAATTGATAAATTTATAATTTATCAAATAAATTCAGAATCTTTGACATTCTATAGTTGATTTTGATCAAATTCTCAATTCTGATAATAAAAGGTAATTATATCTAATTAATTTGAATAAATTATTTCTAAGTTAAATGTATTATATATTAAAAATTTGTAAACTATAAAAAAAACAACAAATCTGTAAAAAATTATTAATTAATAACTTTTCTTAAAGAACTTTTTACAATTATGAGCTGTAATTTTCTAATAATAATATTATAGATTAGGAGGTATTAAAGTCTTTAATATTTTATTCACTTCTTATATAATTACATTCAATCCTTAATAATGTTCTGAATAGTTCAGTTTAGTCCAGATTATAGGCTAATCTGAAACTAAACCAAAAATTTTAGTTCAGTTTAGTTCAGATTATAAATCTTAAAAATGCCAATCTAAAACCGAATCAAACTGTAAACTGGTAATAATCTGAACTGAACTGAAAATTTCAGATTAATCTAAAATTTCAGATTATTTAGAATGATAATTTTATCATTTCAATCAAATGATTTTTTATCGTTCATTTGGAATGATAACTTTAATTATTCCAAATGAACGATTCTCTTATCATTCGTTTAGAATGATAGTTTCATTGTCTTAATCGAACGATTCTCTTATTGTTTGTTTAAAATGATAGTTTCATCATTTTAAATAAACAATTCTCTTATCATATATTTAAAATGATAGTTTCATCATTCTAATCAAATAATTCTCTTATCATACGTTTGAAATAATAGTTTTATTGTTTCAATTGAACAATTCTCTTATCATTTATTTGAAATGATAGTTTCATTGTTCCAATCAAAGATTCTATTATTGTTCATTTGAAATAATAGTTTCATTATTCTAATTGAACAATTCTCTTATTATTTGTTTAGAATGATAGTTTCATCGTTCTAATCAAACAATTCTTTATTGTTCATTTAAAGCAATAATTTAATCATTTTAATTAAATGATTTTCTTATCATTCGTTTAGAATGATAACTTCAATCATTTCAAATGAATAATTCTTTTATCGTTCTTTTGAAATAATAAATATAATCATTCCAAACAATCTGAAATTTTAGATTAATCTAAAATTTTCAGTTCAGTTCAGATTTTTTTCAGTTCAGATTAGATTTATAATCCAAAAAAAAATCTGAACTGAACCGAAAATTTTCAGATTAAATTTTTTGCAATTTAAAACTGAACTAAAGTTGATCTGAACCGAAAATTTTCAGATTAATCTGAACTGTTCAGAGCTTTAATCCTTAATACTGCTTATAAATTCCTGATCTAAGTATTATATTATATTTTCTATAACTTTATGAACTTCTGAATGAAATTGTATTATTACATTTTATCAGTAATTTTAATTAAATAATAGATAAAATAATATCTTATAAATCAAATTAAAAAAAAATGTTCTTCTAGTAATACTTTTAAAAAGGATTATTAGTACTTATAACTTTTCAGTAATTAATAATTATTTGAAGATAAATAAATATTTATTCATATTTTATTTGATAAGCAAATCTTACTGCTCTTTAGCCTAAATAAAATATCTTTTAACTAAGATATCAGAATAAGTTTTTATATATAATCACATAAATTTTATAATTATTGTTTAACGATAAATATTGTATAATGAATTTTAAGATTTATGATAATCTATACATTTTTGGAATAGAAAAGCTAATTTTCTGTCTAATAGTTTAACATATTATAAATTGCTTTAAATCAATTTTTCTAATTATTAAAATAAAATTTATAGTAAAAATTGTATTATTTTAATAAAAAAATTTAATTATCAATTTAACTTCACATATACTTAAAGTATGTTTCTTTTTTCATGTAATTATTCTGGTATAAGAATTAATCAGAGAAATTTTTCTTTATATTTTGTAGTATAATAGTATAGAATACCATTATAACTTTATAAGAAATTTGTATATAAAAATAATATGAAAATGATACATTATTAATACGTTTTTAATAATTTTGTATCATAATTCTATATATTTAATATTGAATTAATTTTTGCATATTTTTTAAAATTAAAATATATAGAAATTATATAAAATTATTAAATAATTAATTTATTTAATTTGAAATCAATTAGAATTATTTAATTAATATAACTGATGATCAATTTTTCAATCTTTTTTTAGTATCAATTTTTCTTTTAAACTGTTATATTTTTTTTTCTTTTTTTTTAACAAAAAAAAAAACACTTATTTTATTTAACATAATTTTTTAAAAAAAATCTTATTTTTTTAAACTTAAATACTTGAACTTGTAAGAATTTATTAAATATACTTTTTTTTTATTTGTAGATTCTAATTTTTATATTTATTTAATATCTTTTTTTTATAAATATTAATACAAAGATTTCATGATAAAATTGAGCATTTTGGTCAATGTTAATTACTTTTTTCTAAGTAAAAGTAATTCAGCAAGTTCTTTACTATTTGCATATAAAATTTTATGATATTTATATTAAAAATTTATATTAGAAAAATGATTTACAAAAGTCATTGGATTTAATTTTATATAGATTATATTAAGAAAAATCTTGATTGACATATTGCATTAGAAAATTAGACTGATTTATTTAATTTAAAGGATTTACAAAATTTACTTGATTTATCTGATTGGTTTATTTTATTAAATTTTTTATATATTTATTATTTTTGTTATAATTATTATTTTTATTATTTCTTTTATTTTTATTATCATTATAATTTATTTTCTATTTTATATCTTTATCTTATTATCTTTTATTATTATTTTATAACTGAAAATTTACTAAAATAGTTAATTTATAGTGTAGTAAGTAGTTAGCTGTAGTAAATTCATTTTGTATAAATAGAATAGCTTTTTGCTTAAGTTAAAATTAACTCAGTTATAAGTTTCTAACTCTTTTACAAATTTTAGTATTATAAATAAAGGAATCAATTTAAATTCATACAAATTTACTTTTTTCCTTAAATATTATTACTTATTTAATATCTTATATTAATTTACTATTAAATTTATCATTATAAGTTTAACTAACATATTTTAAATTCTAAGACAAATAAATTGTCAAGTTGATTCAAGTATAACAGATACTTATAGGATTTAGAAAAAATCCTAAGGTCAAAACTCTAATGTGTAAAATCAACTATCATAGTTTTCTAACTTAAATGTTAAAATAACTTAAAAATAATACTAGTAATAATAAAAATTAGACTAATATTCATGTAATAAAAATGTCTTATAACTTTATTACTACTATAATATTTATTTTTAATTTCATATATTAATTTAAGCATTTTGGTCAAAATTAATTACCTTATATCTTTAAATAAAAGTTATTCAGCAAATTCAATATTATTTATATTTAATTTTATATTGATTAAATTAATATTTATATAGAAATAATTTTTTTTTGTAACTTTACTAAATGAATTACAACTTTTTTAACTTTACAAATTAATTTAATTTACTTTAATTAAAGTAAACTACTTATTATTTATTAAGTAAAAATGTTTTATATATTTGAAATTATATATATATAAATTTTTATTTTGATTAGTTTAATATTTATTAAATAATAGTTTTTTGTAACTATATTAATTTTAAATTTTTTGAATATTTATTTATTAAAACTGTATTAATATAAATATATATTACAAAATGACTAAACTTTATTAAAAAAAATAGTATCAAATAAAAGTATTTAAATATTATTACTTTATTTATTATAATTAATTTTTTTTAAATAAATTTAAAAAATTTTTTTTATTAATTTTATTGTATTTTTAATATTACATAAAACAGTAATTTATATAATAATTAAAGTTACAATTATAGTTTTTTATGTAAAATTTTATTTTTTTTTAAATTTGCATTTTAATTATAATAATTAATAATAAATTTAAAAACTTTTATTAAAAGTAAAGTTCATTTTAAATTTCATAAAAAGTCTATAAAAAAAAATCTTAATTTTTCTTTTCACCTATACATTATATCTCTTGCTTTATACTTTTTGATTTATTTATATATTTTATAAATAATCTAATTATATAATCTATTTACATTATACCTGATCATCAAAAAATAGTTATTATATATATATCTTTTTATTTATTTTATTTATTTTTTATTTTTTATTTTTTTATATTCTCTCTTTCTTCTTTCTCTCATTTTATCAAGTATATTACTTCTTTAAATATTATTTTTCTAATATATTAACTACTAATAATCTATTAATTATATTTATTTATTTTTTTATATATTACTAATATTACTATTTTTTTTTTAATATTTTATATATAACTAATATTATTAACTTTATTTTTATATTTTTAAATATTATTATTAATATCATTATTTTATTACTACATTTATTATTATTAAGTAATATTTTAAATATTACTTATTATATTTCTTTTTTATATTTTATATTATGTTAAATAGTATATTTATTATTATAAAATATTTGTATTTGATTATCATTATTATATTTTATTTAATAAATAAATAATTTTAAATTATATATTAATAAATTATAAATTTTATAATATTATGATAAATTAATTATATAAAATTATATATAAATTATATATATAAATTATATATAAAATATACTGATAAAATATATATAATATACATTATTTTGCATATACAAATTATATATACAATATACTTAATTTATGTATTTTTATATATTTGTAATTTTTTTTCCTTATTTTTTATATATAATAATTACATATATATTATATGTTATTTATAAATATAAAAAATGTATTATTTTTATATATAATTTTATATACAAATTTCTTATAAGATAAGTTATGTCTATTCATTTATGAGTTCTATTTTTGATACCTGATATATTTTTTATGTAAAGAAAATTTTTTAACATTTGTAATAAAGTTAGAATTTATATTAATCAAATTAAAAATGTAGATTTTTAGAATAATAACTTCTTAATCAGCTAGTTATTAAATATGATTAATTTAAGAAATAAATATAATACTTAATTTATTATAAAAAATATAAGGTTTAAAAATAAATAACATTATTAGTATTATTAAACAGTTAATAATTTTATTTTAATCTTGATTTCTCTTTCTTTTTAAATTTTTACTAATATTAGTAGTTGTATTTTATATTTTAAATATATCTATTTTTGATTTTTGATATTTTGATAATAACAGTTAAAACATTTTTTATACTAGTAGTATTAATTTCTGCAGATATTATAAAAATTTATAGTATTAGTAAATAATAGTTTTCTTTAAATAATAAATTACAAATCTCTAAAAAGAAATCATATAATTCTTTATTAAAAGTTTTTAGTATTTGAGAGTTAATATTAAAGAGTTCTTCATATTGCAACCTATTAATAGAACAATATGCTCAAGTTAAGTTAGTATGTTAAAATTTATTTTGTGATACTATATTAAAAGTAAAAAAACTAATAATAATATGAAAAATAATTATATTAGATTCTCAGTCAAGATAATTTTTTTATTCTTTTTGCTTATTATCAAATACTAGAAATAAAAGGGCTTCAAATAGTGATTCTTCATATTCTGATAATTATTCTAACTATTTTTGAAATTGATAATAACTTCCTGAGCTTATAATGTGATTATCAATAATAATAATTATCTTTGATTATACAATCAAATATTTCATAGCTAAGACTACAAATTGAATTTCTTATATATATTTTACATATTATATTTCATATATTGCATTAACTGCAATAGTAGTTTTAAAAATATTTTTTTAGCTCAAAGTATTAGGGTTTTAATAAATATGATAGTAGCTTTATTACGCTTATTAAGCTATTTTCATAAAGTATATATTATGAAACTCTTTATAAAAAATCTTCTATTATTTCTGATTAAAGATTTAATATTATCAAGTAATAATTTACATTTCATTTTTACTATTTTAATAATAATTTCAATATATTTTTATTAATTAGAAAATCATAAATTTTATTGTTTAATAAGAACTTTATTTTATTTACATTTTTTGATATATAAATTACAAATTTTGATCATATTCTTATTAACCTTTTATACCTTTTTTTAATTTTTCTATTTCAATTCTTTAATCTTTTAGATATTGATGTATTTGTATAATTTGATTATTAAAGTTTGTTATCAATTGAGATTTTTGTTAAATTTTTAGTTTTAGAAACCTTTTAATATTATCAATCTAATAATTAGATTAAGATAATTATCAGAAATAGTTATATTATTTTCATTAATATGAATTAGATCCTTTTATTTTTTTATATAGAATCAGTAAAAAATTGTTAAAATTGATTAGTAATAATAATCTGATTATAATATTTTTTACAAATTAAATAAACTTTAAAAAAGAATAAAGGTTAAAAAGTTTAGAAAAATAATCATGATAAAATATGAGTTATTTATCTATTTCTTGATTACTAGTATTTTGTCATTTCTGTGATTCTTTTGTTTTACATGATTTTAATCCAACTTCATTGTACATTCTTATAAAAAAAATAACAAAAACTCAAAAATCAAAATAATAATTGAAATAATTAACTAATAAGAAAAATTTTTTATTAATAAATTAACTTTGATGCTCTAAATAAACTTATAAATTATAATAAATAATATATATCTTGAAAATTTCATAAAAATATTACATAAATTGTAAAAATTTTTGGTTATAATAAAACTGCAAATTTTTTGTATTAAAGGATATTTTAGTAATTAAATAAATATATTCAATAAAGATAGTCACTGTAATTAAAATAATAGTATAATTGAGTTGCAACTTGTAATGCAATTAATTTTCCTTATAATACAATTAAAATTGCAACTCAATTGAAATTTGAAAATAATTATAGAGATCATTTTTAATTTTCAATATAATAAAAGAAATATTATGCTAAAATTTTAGTATTAATAAATTAATACTTATGATAATTGTTATAAAATTAGTTAAATATTCTAAATTTAAATATGATTGTCATAATATAACCTAAACTACGGTCAATTCTTATTATAACAAACTCTATATCCTAGACCTTAACTTCGCTATAAGGTTATAGTAAAGATTTTAAGAGATTTGATTAGCCAATTCGCTATAAGGCTATAGTGAAGATTTTAAGAGATTTGATTGGCTAATTCGCTATAACAAGAGTATTTTTATTATATTTGTTCAAAAAATTCGTTATATCAAGAGTTCGCTATATCAAGAGTTGACTGTAATTAGGTAATTAAATAATAAAATAATAAAATCTTTAATTGTAATAACTGCAGTAATAAATATAATATTTTTTTTATTATATTAAATACATTTACTTAATTATTAAAAATAAACTTTAGTTAAAATTTGCAGCTTTATTATAGCTAAAAATTTTCACAAATTATGCAATTATTAATTAAATTTTAGAATTAAATATCTAATTGTCATAAAACTTTCAAAATATATATAATTTATTATAATATATAAGTTTATTTAGAGTATTAAAGTAGATTTTATTAATAAAAATAAAAATTTTCTTATTAATTAATTATCTTAATTATTATTTCAATTTTTGAGTTTCTGGTTATTTTTTCAAAGGAGTATATTTTTTAACTAACTCTGTAAAAAGGCATAGAAGGTATTTTGTTTTTAATTTCAGATATTTAGACATTAGAATTGTTATTTAAAATATTAGCTTGCATTTTTATTCATTTTATAACAAATTTAAAATTTTTAGATCTTTTACTTTTTCAAAGAGTATTAAATTATATGAGATTATTTGTAATTATAAAAATTAAACATCTTGTACTTACTATTTGTAAAGTTTTTTTAATAATGAACAAATATTATAAAAATCTATAAAGAATATAAGACATAAAAGGTAAGTATGAGTTAATCAAATTTTAAAGAATATTTTAAAATCCATTTTTATTTTTAGTATATTTCTGATTATATTGCAAAATGCTTATATTAATGAAATTTTGTTTATTTTTAATTAAAATTAATAATTAATAAATTAAAAAAGTATAATTTTAAAAATATTAAATAATAAAATGATTCTACTTATAATATATATAAAATAAATATAAATCAGTTTTTATTTTAATTTTATAAATATGAATTATTTTTTGCTTATTTAATTAATAATAAATTTCTATTATGTAAAGTTTTCCTATATTAAAAATATTAAATAATTTGTAAAATTTGTAAAGTTATTACTGTAAAAGATCAAATTTTTTCTTATATATAAATATTTAATAATATGATATTTTGAAATCTTTTGCTGAATCTTATAAAAATTTATTATGTTAATTTTTTTAAAAATTAATAATATTTTAACTTATATAATTGTATAAGAAATACATAATTTCTATTTTTTTATTTAATAATATAATTTTAGAAAAAAATAATTTTACTTAAAACTAATTTGTTTAATATCTTAATTCAGTTTAGCATTTTAATTCATATAATATTTATTTATATTATTATTAAGATTAAAATATCTTTTTGTTTTGTTTTTTTATTTTCTTAGCATTATTTTTTTTGTTCAATTGAATATAAATTATAATTATGCTTAATAGTTTTTCTAAAATTCTTTATTTAACTGGTTTTCTTTTTTATGTAATATTATATAAATTGTTATTTTTAACAAGTTTAAAATAATTATAAGCTTTAATTAAGTTTGTATTTTTATTATACAAATGATTATTAATTATTATTTGATAATTGCTAAAATTATTTTAACAAATTCATATTTTAAATTGCATTTATTTAAATTTTAATTTAAAATTTATACTTAATAAAAAATAATTTAATTAATTATATAAAAATATTTAAAATCAATTACTTTTAGTAAAGAATAAATGCTTAATTTAAAGAATATATGCATTTTATAATAGAAAAAAAAGAAACTACCAAAAAAAATTTTTTATTGTATAAGCTAAATATTTTATAGTAAAATAAATTTAGATTTAACATTAACTTCAAAAATTTTTTGATAATTTCTTCTATTTTTATTACAAAACATCTATATATTAAAAATATAAAAATATATTTTATATTAATAAATTTTAAATATTTATATTAAATAAACATTTTACTCAGTTTTTTTTTAAAAGCTTTAAATAATATATACTGTAAATAAACACAGCAAAAATAGATTTATTGATATATATATATAATATATATCATGAATAATTAGATTATTTTTATCATAGTATCATCATAGTAAAATTATAATATCATAATAAAATTATTTTTATTATAGAAAGATTATAATATCATAATAAGATTATAGCATCATAATCATAATCTATTTAAGCTGTTTATAGCAAGCTTAGATAGCTAATTTAAAAAATAATATAAAGAAATGACTATATTTATTGTAATTTGCAATTTTAATTTGAGCTAATTAGTTTAAAGTTTAAAAATATTAGTTAATTTTGATTTATTAAAAGTTTATGTCAGTAGTTTAAATTTAATTAAAAGTTTTAAAATTTGTGATATTAAAAAATTTTTTATATTTATGTTTCACCACATCCGATCTGATATGTCAGACATCAGAATAATGATCCGCAGCGTTATACCCCATCAAATCAACTTAAAGCGTTGGGGTTCATATGACAGTGTAATGAGCTTTGTTATAACTTCCCCACTTTATGTTGGAATTTCTATCCTGATATTTTTGTACAATTCATGCGATGTCGCCTGGAAAAAAATTTTTTTAAAAAAGTTACATCTAATTTATTTATGCATTAAAATTAGGACTTTTGTGGAAATGTGTTATCACGAGGGAAAGGAAGGCGTCAATAATGGTTTGAATTGGCGCCAAAAATCATTGTTATGTCATTACTTGCAAAAAAGATGGGCATCTTTGAAATTTTAAAAAGATCAATTACATTGAGTGGCAGTTCTGTACAACAACACGCCCTTTAGCACGCGAGGATCATTTTGTGTACATAGAAAGCAAAAACTTGTTTTGCATCATGTTTGATGCGTACAATTCCGTAATTAGAAACTGATTAAAAAAAAAAATATTGATTCTAATTGATTCTATTATAACGATAATGAAATGATTCTAATATATAAATAAATAACATATTCGATTTCATATTTAACTGTTTTTTGACTTGATACTTCGCTTCGTACGTTTAACCGTTCAAGTTTACCAAATCAAACCGGTCCATTCCTATTATACCAAAAAACGATGGCCATCTTTGTGGACACAGATTGCGTTGGTGAAGTTGCTCTTAGCAACCTAAAACTGTACAAATACTCTGCGATTGATAAGTCACCAATTTCAAATTACTTATTGAAACCATATTGGAATTGGGCTGTCGAGCTTTTTCCCCTGTGGATGGCGTGAGTTACTTTTATTTTTGCTTGTTTGATGATTTGCACGAATTTAATCCTTTTTATTTATAAATTCATTCTTTAGACCAAATTTGATTACATTATGCGGTTTAGGTTTCGTTATATTAAATGTTATAGGTGTAATAATTTGGATTCCAGATCTCGTGGGTCCTGGTCCACGTTGGCTATATTGGAGGTAATTAATAGTCTGGATGGTCAGGTCAATTTCAAGGTATTTTTTTTCATAAGTCGACTTTTATTTATTAACGTTAATGTTATCTCGGGCAATTTTGTTGAATAATAGTTTTCCGATCGGTTTATGGCTTTATTCAACATTTGATAATGTTGACGGTAAACAAGCTCGAAGGACAGGAACTTCGTCTCCTCTTGGAGAACTTTTTGACCATGGTTGCGATGCTTTGAATTGTTCTTTTGGCTCATTGGTTTTCTCGGCTGCACTGGGGTTGGGACATTCTTACCGTTCTGCAACTATTTTCCTTCTTACAGTTATTCCTTTTTTTTTCTCTACTTGGGAAGAATATCATACTGGCGTTTTATACTTGGGATATATTAATGGTCCTACAGAAGGACTTATAATTGGCTGCACTTTACAGCTTTTGTCGGCCATCGCAGGTATATTATTATTATTCGGTCGACCCTTTCTATTGAAAAGGTATTTTATTTAATCTCCCTATCCCAAATAATAGGACCTGAATGGTGGATGAAAGATGTGCATGATATATTTGGAGGTTCATTTACAACACTCATTCCAAAGGGATGGACTTCCGCAGACATAATAATATTGGCTTTGGCTATCGGTGCGATCACTTTACATATCCCTCCATGGTAAATTCTTAATTTGTGCTTTTGATTTTTTTTTTATAAAAAAAAAAATTTGGATCATTAAAAGTTTATAATTTTTTTCTTCAGTATAATTAATGTGTATCAGAATTGTAAACGAAGAGAAATATCTTTTATTTCATCATGTTCTCAGCTTTTCTCATTAGCTAAATATACACTGTGTGCATATTTTTGGCTTACATCCCCTTATTCCTATATTTTACGAGATCAACACTTGATGTTATTCGAATTAACACTTGGCATTGTATTCGGACGTGTTGCGACAAAGATTATATTGGCACATGTGACTAAAATGAAGTTTCCAATGTATACAGTATTATTAATACCCTTGTTTATAGGCGCAGTATTGACAAACATTCCCCGTCTCTTTGATACGTAAGTTTGTCGTAATTATTCTACTTGAATGACTTTATCTACTTTAAATTGATTATTTTCTTATTAATTATTATATCAAATTTTTTTCATGGAATGTCATAAGTGGAGAAATTTTATCTAGAGAGTCCGAACATATGTTTTTGTGGGCTTATTTTATTTTCTCCATAGTCGCTTACTTCCATTGGGCTATTTTAGTGATAAATAGATTTTGTTCACACTTAAAGATTAATTGTTTCCGTATTCCATATAAATCACAAGGTCCGAAAAAAATTACGTAATTGTTTATTTTTTCTTATGTCCCTTGAAATTTAAGAGGACAGTGAGGAAATTTTATTATTATTTATAATCAAATAATTTCACTAATTTGATATATGTTTATTATAATTTTATTTTCAAAATCATTTTTAATATTAATTAGATGAAGAAGATGAAGAAGATGAAGAACGTGAAGAAATATTATCATAGATTACTAACCAAAGACAATCGAATGCCTAAATGACATTTTTAGTGATTTAACCATATTTGATTGTTAATTTTTTTTATTCTTATTATTATTATTTTTATTATTTTTTGATGTTCTTAGATGATATATATATTTTTAAACTTTTTTTAATTGCTTTTAAAATATTATATAAATTATTTAAGCCTATTCAAAATATTTGAGAAAAGATTTCGTGTATTATCTAATTATTTAATGTAAATCTTAAATAAATTTTGGTATAGTATTTATTATATACAAATAGGTTTTATTTATAGTTTATTAATATTTTATTTTTGATATTTGAATTTTATTGGTTCTTTTTTTTTTTAAAATTTTGATTTAATATTTAGTTATTTTAGATATAGTATTATATTAGAAAAAATCACTAATAAAAAATAATAAATAAATAAATAAATAAATTATTATTGTTTAAATTTTATAAATAAAATATAAAAAAAAAAAATGGAGAAAAAATAATATTCTTTAAAGATTATTATAATAAAAGTATATAATTTGATAAATTAATAAAAATTTATAATTGTAAGATAACATTTTTAATAATATGATATTAATTATAAATTTATATAAATAAGGTAGCATTTGCAATAAATATGTATTTAATAATTAATAATATGGTTTTTTATTTATTAAATTTATAATCTAAACTAACTAGTAAAATTTTTCATTAAATACTCACAAAAAAAGGTGATACAAACATAGTACAGATAGTAATATAGGAAATTAAAAAATATAGTAGAATTAATAAAAATTATTTATTTGATATAATTTATAATATAAGATTAATTATTATATTTATATTTTAAAGAGAGTTGAGATACATATTTTTATTTGGTATTAATTAAGTTAATTAATAGGTAAATTAATAAAAAAGTGGTTATTTTTATTTTTTAATTAGTAAATGTTCAATGATTTAAGAATAAAAATAAATGTTTGAAGATTTACTAAATAAAATTATTGTATAATATAATGTAAGAATGATCATACAACTACAAAAACTAGCAAAATTAGTATTCATAATATAATTAAACCTTTAATATTCTAAAATGACTCCTTTGATTAAATATTTGAGTCTTATTTTTATATTAAATAATTTATGCCTAAAAGATAATTGATCAATATTAAAATTTCAATTTAATAAATAATAAACCTAATTAAATATTAATTAAAAAGAATAAGCCACTTAAGTTAATCTATCAATTCATTTATTCTTTACTTTTTAATTAAAATTTAATTAAAAAATCACAAGCTACCTTAAAAATAAGAAAAATCTATATATATAACTTATATCTATAAGAAGGGAAAATAAAGTATTATCATTCTGGATCTAATATCTATTCACAATTGTAATATATAGATTACTTAATCAATTAAGATTAGAATTAAGAATACTTTATATTAAATTCACAGTTAAAATTATATAGATTAATTTGACTAAAAAAAATATCTTAGACAAGTATTTTGTTGATATTAAAATAAGAATTTCATAGGAATTATTAATAAATAGGATTTGTTTTCTTCTTTACAATAAGTCTATTATATTATAAATTTTTATTATTTTTATAAAATCTTTAAAATTTAATTAATATAAATATATTAACTGATTAAACCTCTATTATATTACTATATATATTTTAATTTAATATATAATATTATAAATTATAAGGATATTTAAAATTAAAAAAAAATTGCTAATAAAGTTAGATTTAATATTTTTTAACTAAATAAAATTATATTGCAATTCATTTAATAATATTAAAAATTAAAAATAAAATTTTATTAAAATCTGAGTTTTTAATAATTTTTTATATATTTTATATAAATACATTTAAAAATTATTAATAGAATTAATAAATATTCTTTTTTAATTAAATATAATTTTTGTTATTTTAAATCTTATTTTATTAGTTCAAAATGAAGTGTAGGATCAGTGTTTATTTTTCAATAAAAATCATTATGTGAAAGATGTATAATCTATAAAATTTTTTGTGTATTATATAAATTAAATTGTGCATAACTTCTTTGTTGCAATATATTTATGTCTAATCAAAAAAGATTACTATACAGTATTTCTTATTTACCATTAAAAAAAATTTTATGTAATTTATTGCTAGTTACTTTTTAATCATAATATATATGTTTAAAATTTGTAAAAATTCTTCAATTTCATTTTTATTTTCATTTTCAGAATAGTAGTAATAGTTTTTATTTTTTAATATTATTTTATTTATTAATTATTTAAGTTTTTTTTAGATGAATCCTTTTGAGCTGGATCTATAGATATTTCTTATTTTTCTTTTTAGATAATTTATCATATAGATAAGTTTTTTTTGATTTTTATTAAATTATTTTTATTCTTTATTTATTAATTTAATTTTTTTAGATTATATCATTTATTTAATTTTTTTATTTTTATTTTTAATATAATTTTTTTAATTTTCAGATTCAATTACTTCATGTTATAATTATTATATAATTTATTAATTTTTTTAAAATAAAAATTTAATTGTTTAATTATAATAAAAAAATAATAAAAATAATAAAATAAATATTTTTTTAGAGAAATCTTATATATCATATTGTAACAAAATAAATTTATATTGATTTATTTAAATTAATAAAAAATATAAGATAAAAAAAACACAAATAAAATTTAAATTTTATTTAATTATTTTGACGTACTTTTTTTATTATCTAATAATTATATGCTTTATCCTAATCAACCTTTAAAAATTATCTGATTTATTAAGTAATATTATTAAATATTAATTTAATGATTCAATACCTATCCTATTTCTTAAATGAGTTTTAGTAAGTTTATATTGAGAAAATATTCTTTCAACTTATATATTAGATAAAGGGATAATCAAAGATATTTAAATAATTTAATAATATTTGAAAATTAATTTAAAAAATCAGAATACATATGAAAATATATTTTCAACTACTTATTATATTTCGATTTCTAATTTGTTTAATATAATGTTTTGCTATTTTCTATTCTTGTTTTATCTTATCTCCATTAATTATTTTTTTAATATTACTTCCTACACCATCCATTTTTTCTACTTTATAAAAAATAACAAGTTTTTTAATATTTTTATTATCATAATTTTCCAATTCACTTTCTTTTATTAATAATAACTTTAAATTAAATATATAAAAGATATAATAAACTAAATTATGAAAATCTAGATTTAAGACTTTTAATAATTGCTTCAGAAAATTCTTTGATAAATGATGGTAAATTATTTGGTAAAATAATATTATCTTATATATATTTATATAAATAAATACCATATGAAGGAATAGATCTGTCAATTCTAATAAATTGTACTGTTATTGTATCATATATTGTATCTAAATGAATTTTAATTTCTGAAAAACTAACATGTTCTTTTTGAAATATATTAATTAATTTTTGTTAATATAAATATTAAATTTGCAAGAAATTTGATAGAAATAACAAATTTATAATCCAAAACTTTAAGTAAATTTTTAGCTAAATTCTAATTGAATAATTTTTCATTAAATTAAACATCATAGTGCAACACATTAATTACTAAATCCAGAATTTAATATAATTTTTTTATATAATTAGATATTAATATTAATTATATTAATAATGTTTAATTGAGGATCTTTTAATATATCTTAAATTTTACATTCGTTAATAAGAACCTGTGAAATAATAATATAATTTTTTAATAATTAAAATATGAAACATATTTTGCTGCATCTTTTCCAACTAAATGTAATCTATATGCAATATAATACACAAATGTAATAAAGGATTAAATTCTTGCAGCTGTTTAGCAATACTTATTTTTATATTAACTAATATAGCAACTCCATCACTACTAAAATATAATAAATCTTTGATTTTTAATCCTTTAATAAGAATAAAATTTTTTAAATTTAAAGTAATAACATTAGCATTAAGTTCTTCTAAATTTATTATTTTTATATATCATATAACTGATATATTATAAAAAATATGTTATAATACTATAGCTAAATGCTTTTCATCTGTGATAAAATTAGTTTCATCAATTATAATACTTTAATAATTTAAATCCTTTATTTCTTTACATAATGAATTTTTAATTACATAAATAATTGCTTTTTCAAATTCTTTAACAAATGTATTTAATAAATATAATTTATATTTATTTAACTCTAATATTAAATTTTAAAGCAAGTAATAGTAATTGTAATATTTTTAGATGTATTATAAAACTTTATAATTTTAGAATTTTTTCTATGAAAATCTATACATTATATCTGTGTTACTACTTTAATCTTATTAATATCTAATTATTATAAAAATCTAATTAACAAATTACTTTTATTAGGTTTTCTTACTTCAGCTTTAACTTTATATTTATGATAAATAAGATGTCAATCAATACTTTATTTTCTATAATTAATTATTTTTTTTGTAAACTCATTTATATACTATTTACAAAATATATGTATTATTCTATTTATAATTCTATATTTTAACCAAGTATTATTATTATTATCCATCCATTTTAGATCTGAGTTATTTCTATATTTGTGATATTTTGCTTCATATTTTCTGTTTGATAATGATTCTTCAGAAGTTTTAGATTGTGATAATTCTTTTTGCTTACTTTTTTAGTTAACAAATATTTTTCTATTGTAAAAAAATTAAAAATGCAAGATTTTTAAATTAATTTATTTAATTAATTCATAAAAAATGTTATAAAACATTCAAAAATATGTGTAACTATTTAAGCAACTATTTGTAACTGTTTGTATTGTGTGATAACTGTTTATAACTGTTTGTACTGTATGATAATTATTTGTAATTGTTTACACTTTGTGATAATTATTTTCAATTATTTATACTATATAAAAATTGTTTGTATCTATTTATACTATGTAATATTATTTGTAATATTTAATATATAAAATTTTTTATGTGCAGAATAACATACATCTTTCTAAAAATGGTATGTACAAATTATATAATTTTAAGCAGAATAAATAATTCACATATTAAAAAATTAATGCTATGTAGACTATATATAATAAAAGAATATTCTAGTATCTGCTTGCTCAATAATTGAGTCAATGCTAATTGGTTTTTGTAATTACACAAAATTCTAAATAAAGCAAATATTAGTGTAAATTTTTAGTTAAGATTGTTTTAGACTTAATAATAGTTTTTATTTTTCTAATAAAATAATTATAATAAATATCAAAATATATATATTTTATATTTAATAACAAAAATATTTAATGTTTAAGTATTTAAGCTAAAATTGCTTATCTAAATTCATTTTGAATTTGATAAAACATCTAAACTATAATTTCACTAATTTTTTACTAAGATTTTAATATAGTTTCGCATTTTTATAAGCTTTGATATAGTTTATCTTTTCTAAAATTTCACAGATTTTTTAATAAGGTTTTAATATAATTTCACTAAATTTTATCTTTTTTCATTTAGACAATTTGTAAAACCTTTAAGTTTCATTTAACAATCTTAATTTAAGCTATTTAATATTTTAATATATAAATAAAATCAAGAAATATTTATTATTTTCTTTATTATTATAAAAGAAATTTGATATTTAATTAAGTAATAATAAAAATCTTTAATATTAATATAATTTTCTTATTATTAAAATATAATTAATTTATTAATAATATATTTTTTTTAAATATAGGTAGTGATATGCATTTAAAAATTGAAAACTATTGAAATCTTTCAATTCTTTCAATTTCAAGTTTTCTAATGTCAATAGATTTTTATTGGAAGATTAAAAGCACTTTAAACATGTAATTTATAATTATCTAATAAAATTAAATCATATAATAATATATAAGAATCTGAAATTTATTTATTAAATTTTATAAACAGTCATCTTTTCTTATAATAATAGGCCTTAAAACTACTAAAATAATTGATATTAAAGAAGTATGTTTATATAGAAGGTTTTTAAATTTTTAAATTGTTCAAAAATTTTATAAAAACTTAATAATTTTTTCATTTTTTAAATTGAGATTATTTATAATTTCCGTTTTGTTAATAGATATAATTATGCTAGAATATATACATTTTTTTCTCTTTTAAAAAATACTTTTTTTTTACAATTCTGAACTGTAGTTAAAAAGTTTTGTTAGAAATAAAACCTTAATAAATTTCATGTATTTTATATAAAAAATATTTATTACTAATACCTTGACCTTCACCTCTGCGAATACTACCTTTATATATAATTTTTTTGATTCTGATTAAAATGTAATTATGTTTTTTTTTATTAATGTAAATAAATAAATATTTTAACAAACATTGTGTAAATACGTACACAATATTATTTTTTTAAATCTATTTATTTGTTATATTTGAATTTAAATAATTAGGAATATTAATAACTGAACTAAATAAAGTTCTAAGTTTTCATTTACTTTTGTATTAATTACTAGATATATATATTCCCTTAAAAGATTATCTTTTAAACTACCTTAATCATCTCTTATAGTTTCTTTTTCTTTTAATCAGAATCTCTTTTCTTCTTTTAATATTAATACCTATTCAATAAGTTCTCTTTTCTAATGTTTAGAAATAATAATATTACTTTCATCTCTAATGATATCATTATCATCTATTAGATTTTGTTGTAAATTTTTTTCCAAAGATTTAACTGGTCTAGCATTTAAATCATAAAACTCTGCTTCATTCTTTTGTAATTTCTTTTTCTAAATAAAAAATTAATAGCTGTATAAAGTTTATTCATTAATAATACTTTATTATTCTAAAAATAAATATTAATTAAAATGTGTAAACTTTAAAATTAATTATTATTTAATATTTAATAATTAGGATTTACATTTAATCAATTACGATAATTTGTATGAAAAAATCTCATAGAAGATTATATGCATTTAACTGATGTAGCATTCACACAAATTCTAAAAATTCTTAAAATAATACTAGCTAATTCTTTATAATCACTTTCAATATACTTTTAAAATTTAAATATATTATCGATTTATCATCAAATGGTTCAAATTTCTAACGATAATTTTCAAAATCCAATAATAATCATGTTAGTCATTTCTAAAACTATACTTTATAATAATATATTATATAGCATCCTAATGTGATAAATGATAAATTTTCTATCCTAGGATTAAAATATATAAGCTTATACTTTGGATAAAGTATAAAAGAAAATAATAATAATGGTTATTCTCATTTATTCTAATATTTTTCTAATTAATTTACCTTTTTTCTTCTAGTTTAACAACTGAAAACCAATCTCAAAACTGAATAAAATATCCTAAAGCATGAAATAATTCAAAAAGATGAGCTTTGTCACTTTGAAGTTTATTTAAAACTCCACAGTATAGTAATAAATTTCTTGTTAAAGTTCTATTATATCCCACCAATTTTGATCAAAAAGAATTTTACAAATACTTTGTTTAAATAGATTTCATTCATACTTGATATATTTGTTATTGAGAAGTTTAATTCTATTGGAAGAGGTTCATATCAAATTGCCAAATTCTAAAATAAATTAATAAATAAAATAAATTAATTAAATAATATATAATTATTAAATTTATATTTATTCATAAAGCCTGTTAGATTTTACTATACTTTGAAAATAAAAGTAATAACTATTCTATCTACAGAGGGTCACCAAAAGTCTTTGAATACTATTTTTTAAGTTTAATTCTATGCTAGTAACAATATGTAACTTAATAATATTATAGTTATATAATATTTTAGAGTTTGTTTACATAAATCAAACTTAATAAATGCGTATTTTGTTTATTTATTTTAACTTTAATTCAAAATAAATTTTATTCTTCAAAATCAATAAAATAAGTAAAAAATTAATAAAAGAACAATATAATGCTATATTTTATTGCTGTTAATGTGTGACAGTTATAGAACTATTGTCACGACTGTTAGATGTGAGGTATTAACAGTATTTGATATTTTAAAAAAATGAATGAAACTAGAACTGCTAATTTAAGGTTCCATTCCAGTCGTCTGTTTCTTATTAAACTTTTGTAATGAAACTAGCTTAAGTGACTTATAACTAATGGTAAAGAAAAGAATCGTCACTTATGTATTACTAAAGTTTAATAACTATGAAAGAAAAAGACAAATTAGGATGTTTCAGCTAATATAATTGTCCGAATATTTCATAAAGCTAGGCTAAGAAATTATTTTGCTTGATATAAGCCTTAATTTTACTAGCAAATATGTAAGCATATCTTATATAGACTTTAGAACACTAAAATTAAACAAAGTATAATTAGACAAAAGATATGTAGAGTGACGAATGACCTTTTTCTAATTCTAATAAAGCAGGTGTAGTAAAGTATGATGAGAGCTGCAAGACAAGTGGAACCTTTCTTATATTGCTGCCACTGTAAGATATAGCCCTAGACAAATATTTTGGGAATGCTTTTTAAGACAAGACTTAGGACCTATTATCTTATTATTTGGAATAACAACTGGTATTACATATATTACCATCTTTCACAAGTATGTTATGCTAACTATGAGATGTGTATTTTCAAATAGTGATGATTTATTTCAGGAGGATAATACTCACCCTTACAAATTGAAAGTTGCAAAGAAATTTTACACAGAAAATGATCTGCATATACTTTTATAGTCTGCTTAAAGTCCAGATCTTAATCCAATTGGAAACCTGTAGACTGATATCAAAAAAAGCATTTATGAAAGAAAAAAACTGACTTCTAATCTTACTGAACTTAAATGATATATTAAAAAAGCATGATGAGATATTCTTATACATACTATTAAAAATTTGATTGATAGTATACTGCAGCAAATTCAGATGGTGATTGAAGCAAAAAGAGACCTTACTAAGTACTAGTTACTTAGTACAAAATGTAGATTAGACCTTATTTAAATAAAAATATGATTGATTTTTTTCGTTTTAATTTTAAATTTTAAGTTTTATATTAACCTAAAAAGTGTTCAGAAACTTGGTAACCCTCTGTAGTTTTGTTTAAAACTATAATTGGATAATATTTGCTATACAACTCCTTTTATATATCTTATAATTTACCAATAAAATAGTTATTATTTTCATTTTTAAAATATGCTGCTACTGTAATTGCTTTAGTTAATGTATCTTTTAAAATAAAAGATTCTTTAAAAATATTACAGATTGTTAACTGATATTGATATGCAAAGTAAGATAAAAATACAATATAAGAATATTCTAAATGAAGTCTTTATCTATTATAATATAAAAATTAATTTTAAATAATTAAAAATTAAATAAATAAATACAATTGATTAATCTTACCAAGCCCTGCATAAGCTGCAGTACTATCAGAAATTATAGCAATTATTTTTGCATCTAAATCATTAGCACTTTTAATTAAATCCTTGATTTAGGTATTACTTTAATCATACGTTTTCTTTTACTATTAATATCTAATTCTTTCTATATTAAAATTTGACCTGAAGAAATAATAAATAATAATCCAAATATATGTTGATTTAAAACATTTTTTCATTTGTCAAATGCTAATATTACACTAACTTTATCATTATTTAACTACTCATTTTGTAATAAATTTACACTTATTGTTTCACTATTTAATATATAATTTAATAAAGCTTTTTATCTTAATAAAATCAAATTTAGATTTAAAAATTTAATGTTATTTGATTTTCAATCTATTGAAATGAAACTCATTTAATATAGTTATTCTTAATAAAAGATATTTAAATATAGGTTGTTCTTTATATGTAAGAGTTCTAATAAAAATATTTTCTATTATATTATCATTGGTTTTAACTAGATGAAGGTAGTGTTTAAATAATACTATTGATATTAATGTAAGAGATCAAACTGAAGATACTTCTTCTTTTAAAAAATTAAGAAATACAATATCAAAATTATTTTGTATAGATTCTAAGTATTTGAGTACTTTTTCTTTTCCAATCTTACCAGAATCTAAATTAACTTTTAAGCATTTTTGCCTTGCAATTTTTTTATTTTCATTATCTGTTAAATTTATAATGCTATCTACTTTTTCTTGACTACTAATTTTTTCTAAAATGTATCTACAATTTTTTAAATAATTTTTTACTTATGATTTTTTATTTGTAAATATATACTTTAAGAATTTGCTAACTTCTAAATTTTCTAAATATGCAAGACAAATAAAGTTATTCAAATTATTTTATTTACCAATAATTTTAATATATTGTGTTAAACAATGCTTTTTAGGTTTATTTTTTCTTTTTATATTCATTATAATAGATAAATGCAAAATAAAAAAATTTTAAAAAAAATTTTTATAAAAATTTTTTAATATATAAGATTTAAGATCATCTATGATTGATTATCTATGATTAAAAATAGTATTAGAAGTATTAGAAGTAGTATTAGAATCTTCTAATAGCCAATTCTAATAGTACAAAAATTTGATTGAAAGCTTTCAATACATATTACTTATTGGAAGATCAAATTCTTCAATTCTAATAAAATTCTATTAAAAGTACAAAATGCATATTACTGATTATAAGGGAGGATGATTGTAATTCTAAAACTTTCAGTTTTAAAGAAGACCTAGTTTATAGGACTTAGATCCTAAAACTAAATTTTAAGATCAGGTTCTGAGACTGCAATTCTATAAAAAAAAATAATTGTTTAAGAAGAATAATTCTTTATCATTCATTTTGAATAATTATTTTTTTTATCATTTAAGTCAAATGATTATTTATTATACTTCTTAAATAACTATTTTTTTTATTATTTAAGTTGAATAATTTCTTATTATTTTTCTTAAATAATTTTTTTATTATTTGAGTCAAATGATTAGTAATTATTTTCTTAAACAATTATTTTTTTGTTATTCAAGTCAAATGATTACTTATTATTCTTCTTAAATGATTATTTTTATTATTTAATTAAATGATTCTTTATTGTTCTTCTTGAATAATTATTTTTTTATAGAATTGCAGTCTTAAAATCACAAGTTCTAATTTTTATAAAATTGCAATTTTTATAGTTTAAAGAATATTGAACTTGATTAAACATTATAGACTATTTAGGATCTGATCACATAGAATCTTTTAATATTTCTAATAATTATAAAAGATAGTTAATACTTATAAATAGATTTATTTTTTATATAAAATTAATAAAATTACTAAAAATTCTATATTATTAAAAGTATAATAAATATTGAAAGTTGAAAATTCAAAAAAAACTGTTTCAAATAAGAAGAATAATTATATAATTTAATATTTTTTTATATGTTTTATAGTATTTTTTAATGATTTTACATGATTTATTTTTATTATAAAATATAAGCAATTGCAATAAGTAAATTTGAAATATTTGTATTACTTTACAATATATTTATTTAATCTAATTAATTCTGTTTTTACATTATTATTTAATCATTAAAGATATATTTGAGACAAAAAATATATAGAATATTAAATTATTAATTTGATTAATTTTTATTTATTAAAGGAAAAAAAATAAATAAAAGTTGAAAATAATAATTTAATAAATAATAACATAGATAAAGTATCCTTTTATATTATATATGCTATATGTTATTTTATAAAAAAAGTTATAAAAGAGTGAAATATAGATAAACAAATTACAGATAAAATATTATGAATAAAAAAATAAATATAAAAGTTGATTTTATTAGAGCTATTAAAATAATAAAGATATTTTATAAAATAGAATATTTTAAGAAAAAACTGTTTATATACTTATTTGATAAAAGGCAATATTTTAAGAAATTAAATTTAGTTTGAAAAAATTTTTTAATTAGTTTTATTAATAGTTTAATTACTTAAATATAATAAATAAATAATAAATTATATGAAAAAATTAAATTTTATATTATTTACTTATATCATTAAATAATATAAAAAAATTAATTTTTTTAAATTTATTCTTAGATTTTATTTATATTTAAATAGATATAAGTAATAAAAGTCTAATTATAATACTAATCTTAGTGTATCTATAATTTCAAGATAATTAGATTATAAAAAAATATCTGATATATATAAATAATATATAGAGAAGATTCTTACAAATCATTTAGAGAATTCATTTTTTTAACATAAATATTATCATAATATTCATGTTTAGAGATAATCAAATATTATTAGTATATCTTAGATAATATATATAATAATAATTATAATAATTATATATTTAATACTTGTAAAATTATAAAATAAAACAATTAATCTAAAAATTGTTAATACTAAATTAATTACTAGATATCTTAAAAATAATTTATTATAAACTTAAATATTTAATATAAATATCATAAATAAGATAATATAAGAATAAATAGTTTTGATAATAAGATTATAAATAGATTGATAATATATAGTTATAATAATAAACTAGTAAAAAAAGAATAATCAGCATATATAAAATATTACTTTATCATTTTATTAAAAATAATTTGAAAAGTCTAAAAAGATATATAAAAGCTTTTTAAATTATATATTACAAAAAGTTGACATAAAATTAGCCTTTTAATTACATTATTTTTATTATTATAAATTATTATATATTTGTAAAATATTGTATAATGTCTTTTCATTAATAATAAAACTGTTTTTCATTTTATTATATTATTTTGGTTATAATGAGTCTTTTCTATATATTGCTAAATAATTATAAATACATTTTTCTATAGAATTCTTTTTTAATAATATTTATAAAAATATATTTAATATGAATAAGGATTTTGGTAAAAATTGCAACTATAAAGAATTAACTTAATTCTACATATTATATATATAGAGTGATTTAATATATCTGAAATTATTTATTTAAAATTGAGTATAAAAGTAAAAATATTAAGTTTTATTATTTAATAGATTTACTAAATAATTTAGTTTTTTTAATCTTTAATATTTATATAACGATAATAAACTATCAAAAAAGTGATTGGTTTACTTATGAAGAAACTTATATAAGAGGTTTGCTAGAAAAATAGAACTTTGTGACCTTTTCATCAAAAATTGAAAATTTTGCTTTATATTAATCTATGTTATAATAATTTTAACTGATTAAATTTTTAAAGTATTTTAACTTAATATTAAAAATGAATAAATAGCAATTAAATATTTTTACATAGAATTCTAAAAATAGAATTTGGAAATAATGAATATGATTAATACACTATTTAGAAAATGATCAACATAATTTAATATTGTATATTATATTATATAATATAATTTTAAATATATAATATAAATCACATAATTTAAAATTATAAAAATAGATCATCTTAATATTAAAGCTCAAATTTTATTTATCATATTATACAAAAATAGAAATTAATCTCAGAACCTCTTTTTTCTAGCAAACCTTTCATATATATTATTAATTGATCTAATTTTTTAGTTTAATTAGAAGAATTATATGTATTTCTTAATATTTTTTACTGATATTTTTATTAGATGAAAACTAATTATATAATTTTTTAATATAATTACTAATAATCTTAATTCTCTAAATAATTGTTCTATTAAATTTATTCATAATATTATACAATAATATATTACTAAATTTTTTACAGCTTAATAAATTGTAACTTGTAATACAATTAAATTTTCTTATAATATAATAAAATTATATTCAATTAGAATTTGAAATACTTATAGAAATTATCTTTAATTATTATAGTAGTTAATTAATACTTCAAAACTAATAATTTTAAAATTGATAAAGTATATAATTTATTTAAATTTATAATTTAAGTTTTATATATACAATTAATTCTTATAATAATGAATCCTATGTCTTAGATTTCAACTTTATTATAAGACTATAATAAAGATTTTAAGAGATTTAATTAACCAATTTAATATAACAAGAGTATTTTTATTATTTTTATTTAAAAATTTTATTATATTAAGAGTTTGCTATATTAAGAGTTAATTATAAATACAAATAATATTTATAGATAAGCTATAATTAATTTTATCTATTAGAAATTACAAGTAGTTTACTAGTAAGAGTATTTAAAAAATAACTTTGCTATATAAAAGAAATATCTAAATATAATCTTTAAAATTAAAACAAATAAGTCTTTTTTAACATTAAATTACATTTTTAATATAACTCTTATAATAATTAAATAGCTATTAGAAATATTTTTAATGTAAATTTTATAAGAAATTTATATATAAAATAATATGTTTTTTTATTTTATACTTATAAAAAAAATATAATATATCTGTATTTATTATATATAAATATTACAATTAGATTCTTATAATATTTTCTATTAATTTAATATTTCAAAAAGATTGCTAATACTATTATTATTAATATTAGTATATTAATAAGAAAAAATTATATTTATTATTTAAAATCTTATTTATTATTAAATTATATATTTATAAAATTATTTTGATATTATAAAATACATTTTTAATTCTTAAATTCTTTAAGAAATTTAAACTATTTTTTTTATAATTTTTCTATTTTATTTTTGTATTATTTTTATTTTTTTTAGATATTTCTTTATTTAATTTCTATTATTCTTTTATATTTATAATTTATATAATAAATTTTCTTTTTCTTTTATATTTTTTATAATTTATAAAATAAATATTATTATTTTTATTTATTTTCTATATATATAATATTTTTTTTTCATTATTTTACTAATTTTTTTTTTTTTAGTAATATATATATATTACATAAGTATTCTATAATTTTATTTTTTAGTTTTTTTATTTAAATCTTTCTGAATATTTATTTTGTTTTTAAAACTTTTATTATTAAATTTTTATTTCTTTTTTTCTTCAGTAAATTATTTATTATTTATTTGATATTAATATAACTATTTTTTTTCTTATGATTTCAGTAGTTAATTTTTTTATATTTTATATTAATTTATATTCTGTATTATAAAATTTTATTTAATATATTTAATATTTATTTATTATGATCTTTTATTTGATTATTTTAATTATAATATTTTCTTATTAATAAAATTATATTATGTTGTATTTATAAATTTTGTAATAATGATAAATCTGATAATAATATTAACAAAAATAATAATAAATATAATATTAAAAATAATGATAAATCAATAATGAATATGTATTAATTATTTATTATAAATTAAAAATATTATTAAACATTATGATACAGCTGAAATCCTAATAATATCAATGATTAAACAGTAAATAATTATTATATTTTTTAATTACTAATGCCTATTATAAGAAAAACTATATAAATTATGTAAGTTATATGTTATAGTAGTATAAAAATACTTTTTACATTATAAATAATTTTTTTTTAAAAAATGAAATTATAAAAAACTATAAAATTTAATTCTACAATTAACTCTTAATATAACGAACTTTTGATATAACAAATTTTTTAAATAAATATAATAAAAATACTCTTATTATATCAAATTAGCCAATCAAATTTCATAAAATCTTTGTTATAGCCTTATAATGAAGTTAAAGCATAGAACATAAGATTCATTATAATAAGAGTTAACTGTATTTGTAAATTTTTAAATAATCTATATTTACAAATTAAAATATTTAAAAATATTAATATTAAAAAGCAAATTTTATTTCTATAAATAAATTTAAGATTACAATAGAATATTACTAGCTTCTTAAATTATAAATTTTAAATTACAAAATAAACCAATTAATAAATTTTTAAATAATAGTAAAGATAAGATTTTGATATTTAATAATTATTACTTTTAAGATGTTAATTTTTATTTTAAATAATTTTTATTTATAATTATAAATGCTTATAATAATATAATATTTATAAAAATATGCTAATAAAATATATTAAATATTTTGTGATACAATTTCATTTGATATATCATGATAATTATATCATATTAATATTTTTACAAAAAATTTAACTCTAATAGTAAATCTAATAAAATATCAATATAAATATTATGAACAAATAATTAGTAATTAGGTAATATAATAGTAAATACAATAATAAAGAATTAATTAAATAATATAAAGTATATGTTTATTTTATTAAACATTTTAAAAATATGCTAAATAATATCAGATTTTTTGTTTTTATTTTTTTTTTTGATATAATAAATACTTTAATTAATATAATAAAATTAATGAAAATAATTAACAGAAAAGAAAAAATTTACTTATCTAATAGATAAAATTATATAAATTAAAAAGTTTTATGCAATAAAAAGTATTATATAATAATAAGAATATAAATATAAAATTTATAAACTTTTAAAATTTTTATATTTTTATAACATTTGAAGGTATTATACATATGAGTCACATATAACTTTATAATATAATTATATTATAAAATCACATGCGACTTAGATTAGATTATGAAGGTATCTTCATAATCTATTAGTAACTTCATAATATAATAGTAGCTTCATAGTCTATTGATAACTTCATAATATAATGGTAACTTTATGATTTGCTGGTACTTTATAATTTAAGTTCATAATCTAATAGTGACTTTATAACCTAATTATATAATCTGATAATAACTTTAAAGTTTAACAGTAACTTCATAATCTATTCTTTGGTTACCTTTATGATTCTTTAGTTATTGTTTAATTAATTTTTACTATATCTTTTTACAAATTAGTTTTATTTATTGATAATTTTATAATCTAATAATGTAATCTAATGATGACTTTATAATCTAATAGTTATATTTTACTTTTTTATCTATAGTCTTTTTAATGTTATGAAAATATCTTTTTGTTTATGTATTTCTATATCTTTTTTTATTAATAAAAAGCTATCTTTTGTTTACTTACTTTTGGGTCTCTTTGGTTACCTATTAAGATGTCAAGAATGCATTCCTTCTTTATCTATTTTATTATCTACTAAAATGCTAAAATATAGTAAAAAAAATATCACGTTATATGACGCAGTAAATTCATGATTGATTTCAGCTAACATTATACATAATTTTGACTGATCTTTAGGATATATTTTTGAGGATCTAGTTCAGCAACTCAATGATACTATGGTAGTATCATAGAATTCTTCTGAAATTATTATAGAACTGGCATAGAACTAGAATGATTCTATTAGTTTGCCAGTTTCAGATCATCTATATGTCAGCTTGAATGCTAAATTATTATATCCAAAGATTTGATCAAATTTATAGAATAGTACTAGTTAAAATTATCATAATTTATTATAACTACTGTATTAGTCATGTGACTTTTATTGACTTATAGGTTAAAGAATTTAAAATGCGAATATAAATCTCATTATTAGTTAAAGAATTGGTAGTACAGTACTGGATAACACTCTTATAAGAGTGTTATCCAGTTTTGCTATAATATTATCTAGTTCTGAGTAAACTATTACTTGGTTGCCGTTAAACTATTACCTAGTTATGAGTGATCGTTACTTACTTACTTATTTTTGTATTCTATGACATTTTATTGCTTTATTATTCCTTTGCGTTTATAGCATTACTTTAGCTGTTTCAATATCTGGTTTTATGTTAAGAATGCTAGCCTCCTGCGCCTGATTGGATGCTGAATTCTATGTTGGAGTGCTTCCCCTTTGTGCCTATTTGGTTACCTTTCTAAATGCTGAAATTGTGTAAAAAAAGGTAATGAGTGATACAATAAATTTGATGTAAATCTGCGTCTAAATTTGGTCAGTACTATGGCATAATTTCTGATCGATCTTTTGGATACATGATTTGAAGGATCTAAATTGATACTATAGTAGTATCATAGAAGTAGTGAGGAACTAGTATAGTTTTATTAGTTCACCAGTTCCATATACTTGTTTAGATACTGAGTTATTATGCCCCTTAGCTTGACCTATTTGATTGCCAAAAGTGTATCATTTGCGATCCAACTATTACACCAGTATAAGTATGCCATTTTTACATCCTGAAGTTTAAATTATTATTATGTGATTCAATACATAATTTTACGAAATGTTGTTAAACTATTGTTACAAAACGAGTAAGTATAATGTTTATCTTATTCATTTTATAAAGTATATTCATATTCTGTAAGTATTTCTATCATATTTCATCTTAATCAAATATAGAGTAAATATTGGACATGGTAATATCTATGCGAGTACTACATGTAAAAAAGTTCAATTTGTGTATACTTATTTATTAGTACTTTATTAAGTTTTTGCGAAGTGCCAGTGTTGTGTCATTTTTACAAGTCTTTTGTGACTATCTTTTGATTGCCAAAGATGAAGCACAAAGTGCTGAATTAGTTTAGGTTATATTGCTTTTATACCTTTTTTTTATACATTTTCCTAAGCCTTTTTGCCTTTCTGATCTCTTTCCTGCCTATTGGCAGTAGTACACCAAAGTATAATTTTTTATTTTCTTTTTTATATATTATTCTACTTTGGTGTACTACCAAATTTATATCTTATTTTTCGCTCTTACATTCTTAGAACTCTTTCCTGTATAGTTACTACTCTAGAATACTTTAGGATACTACCACATTGATCTTTTTCCTGCTTATCAATGGTAGTACACCAAAGCATAACTTCTTATTTTCTTCTTATATATTATTCTACTTTGGTGTATTACCAAATTTATACTCTAGTTTTCGCTTGAGTCTTCCTAGAATTCTTTCTCGTATAGTTGCTATTTTGGGGTATCCTATGTATGATTACATTAGATTATTATTGCATTGATTACTTTTGGATATTACCTTATCGTTTACTTTTGGGTACTACTACTAATCCAGTGTTTTATCAGCAAGCGTATTCGTCTAAAATTTTATTTTGAAGATTTGAGAAATATACATGTAATTTTATACTTAGTATTTTCATACATTGTATTATGCTACTTGCATAAAAAAATACTAGGCCTCGCCCACTTGTTTGTTCTGATCAAATTAGTCTGAAACTGGTGATCACTATTGCAAATTTCTATATGTGATAATTTATTGCACCTATAAAATGCAAGATGAAATTGACACTAAAGCTTTAGTATATGCCCAAAGACGTGAAGGAAAATGTTTAGGCAAAGTTAGTCCTAATACATATTTATGGTCATGTAAAAAGAGTCATCAATGGAAGGCACTATATAAAAATATGAAAAGAATTATAGATAGTGCAACATTTGCCATAATGTATCAGAAAGAACATGTCAGTATATATTTGAGGATTTATTATATAAAAAATTTTCACTCTGAAAGCCTAAATTCTTGGAGGAATTACATCTAGATGGTTATAATGAAAAATTAGGCTTGATCTTTGAATATAGTGGTAGCCAACATTACCAAATTGTCTCTTTTTTTTACCTGCAAAGGCAAATGAATTTAGACGCACAAATCTGGCGTGATTAGGAAAAAGAGGGCGCTATGCTATAGAGAAGGAGTAATTCTTATAACTATATCTTACTGCATAGTAGATTTAGAAACTTTTATAAGGAGCGTCTTGTACGCATTTGGCTATATCCTAATATCCACCTAGGAGGCAACATAGGCTTTTTCTTAATATGTATTAATTGTTCTCTCACGAAAAGGCGTTAAAGTTCTAATTCATCTAAATAATATAAAATAGGCATTGGGAGATTCTTTTCAACAACAATTCTTCGAATTTTATGTAAGCTAGAAGACTATATTGGATCTGTTATTCTACGTTATTTGAAAAAATCATTTTCCCATTCTCCTTTAGCAAGCAAAAATTGGATAGTAGTACCTTTTGGCAACTAGGATTCATTAACACCTATTTGGCAATTATATTTTACAGATGGTTTAGAATATATCCGCTCAAGCTTTGTGGCATCATTAGGGCTCATTCCAATTAGCTGAGTTAGGGTATTATTCATATTATCGACAATTCTCCTTGCAAATCGTTCACATTCTCTACAGCATTCGCCAGTAGGTAGGAGAAGCTATACTGCATACTGGTTTTTAAAAACCCTATATTCAAAAAATCCAGCATAATAGTTAATCATAGCTAAGCTTGTATATCTGAAATGTGCTATAATCCTTCGAATTTCAATACTGTGTTCATCCATTAATAAAGTCACATCTTTTATAAACTCAGTGCCTTTATTGCATTGTAGTTTTCGAAGCAGTTAAGGAGATTTTTAGGGTTATCATATATACTCTTAAAAGCTTTCGCAATTTCCTCACTACTCTTTGATATTAAAAAAATGAAATCTTTATATCTAGTCGCGTAGTCTATTACTAATAGTACGTAATAATATATTGAATCATCATCTAGTAAATTTGTATTCACATCTTTATCATATAGTATTTTGATTAAATCATATTGGTATACAGTATTTGGCTTTGTGATTTTAGAGTAACTGGCATAAGGTATATGCTTTGGTAAAGGATGAAAAATTTGATATATTGCTTAGCTCTTAAGCCATTTTTTTACATCAATAAGGTTATAGTCAGCTTTTTTACAAGCATTCCATAATTTTTTAACATTTTGATACAAACCTTCAGGACAATAATATAGTTTTTGCAAGGCAAGATGCTAGTCTAAATTATGAGCTTTTTGAGAATTGATATTAATTGTAGATGTTTATTTTGCTATAATTTGATCTAGCTCTCACACTTTTTGAGAATCGATATGAATAACTGATTCTTCTATTTTCTTTTATAATCACGAAAAAAAGAATGTCATTTCGCAGACCTCACCTAAGGCAGAAAAGAACATGTAAAAAACATAAAGTTGAGTTGAAGGAGAAGAACTTTATCTTCGTAATAAATTGCAGACAGAGGTTAATATTAATTGTCAGAATGAGAGACAAATTAATCAATTAGAGTAAGATTATTTCCAGTGTGAGCAAGAAATTCAAGATCTTAATAGGAAAATAGAGCACCTTGAAATGCTTCAAAAGAAGAGATAGTAGAGTTAAAATCTGAAATATTTAGCCTAAAAAGTCAGCTATATCAAGCTAGAAAGGATGTACGAGATAAAGAAAAGTATATCTCTACCTTAGAAAAGCAGTTAGTAGAATCTAAGAAGCAGGTTAAAAATCTGCGATATAGGATCAAGACCATCTCATCACAAAAAAATTTTCCAGAGTGGGGTAATTCTTCAGACTTATATAATTCTGATAATAATATAGCTACAATCATTGAGCTAGCAAATACTATAGATGGTTATCTGAATAATCTAACAACGGGTAAAGAAATCTTAGCAGATTAAATAAAAAAGGCAACAAGGCAGATATGCTGAAAAGAGAATAATTTGCAACAGGATATATTTCAAGAGCAATAGAGACGCTATAATGCAGAAGCTGAACATGATAATAAAATTATATGAAGGCAACTTGCTAAAGGAGTAGAAACAAGAGTTATTGGTAATCTTTAGCAATATCAAACTAATGCTCAAAACCAGGTAAATAGAATGATAGGTAATATAGTAAGAAAGCAAACCTGTATAGGTGAACTGGTACAAGAAAAGTTTGCCTTATAACTACTATATTAGCAAAATGCTTATCACTTACAGCGAAGTAGAGAGAATATAGGTTTATTAGAGTATAATCAAGATAGGCTCTATAAGCAATATAAGAAATGGAAGAATAAGACCCATAATGCTCAGCAGAATATTTTAATTTTGCAGGAACAAATTTTGGCATTACAGAATAATCCACCAAATCAAATAAATATAGCTTTACCTGCAGGGTTTATAATGCCTAAATTAATCAGTTTTGAACAGGATCATGAAAAGTATAAAGATGATTTTATAGCATATATTCATTTAGCAGGTCTAAATAATGAAGCAAGAATTCGCAAAATACTGGATCGATCTGTAAAAGAAGAAGTGCGAGAATGGTACAAAAGAGAGTTTGATAATAAAAATTAGGAGTTACAAAACGTACTTAATAACTCAGCTATAGGTGCCACTATAGCTTATATTCGTGATGCTAATGTAAGGGATATAACAGGAGCTGTCACATCTTTTTCAAATGTTCCATTAAGTTTTGCAGGTGTAGATATTATTCCAGTTCGAGAACTTGATGAAAATTGGAAAATAGCTGGAGGACGATCAACCAATGCAGTACTAGTTACACTAAATGCTGAAGGAGGTGTTCCTATTATTCTTGCAGGAATCTGGTCTAGACAAAGGTTGGATTATATTAAAAATCATTTTCCATCTGCTGATAAATATTTGAGAATGCTTGAAATTAAAACATTAAAACAAAAAACACATGAAAGTGTAATATCTTTCTGGGCAAAAATTCAAAAGTATGGAGATCAATTAGGCTATAATTTTGTGCAAAAGAAAACATATTTTATGTCTAGAATAAGACATGATATATTAAATGATATTATTACAATTGGTCGTTATAAACTTATTAATGATATTCTCGATAGTTTGAAAAAAATAGAATTACATCGTAAATATTAGGGCTACTGTCATTGGTATTTTAATTATATACTGGCCCCTCTTACTATTTTCAATAATGTATCTCAACAGCAAGGGATTTCCTTGGCAGATATATAAAAAATATTTCAAGATGCACAGGCACAACAAAAAACTAAAAATTAGACATTAGTAAAGAAAATTACTGAATTAGAATCTCAAATAGCTCAGCAAGCACAAAGCAAGAAAACCTCTCCACTGATTCTTCCTAAAATATAGAGCAATTACTCAATTTATATAAAAGTAATAATCCTTTTGATAGACTTCCTGTATCACAAAAACCAGAAAAATTACGTTTAGCAAGAATAAATAGATTGGAAAGTATAATAGGTAAAGTTGCGAACACTATAGATAGTGTTGTAGATTTTGTAGGTCAATTAAGTAATCAATTAGGAAGAATGTCGCTTAATGATCTATCTCAAAAGCCTTTTTATTGTAGTAATTGTGAACAGGAAGGGCATAAGAAAAATAACTGTCCTAGATTAAATCCTGTAGCTAAATCAAATTTTATCCAATGTTATTATCCTCAACTTTCACTTACACAGTTCTAATACACGCCTCCAGATTTTGATAATGAGAAAGATAGTTATGATAAAGTAAAAAATGCATGGTATTATACACCTAAAAAAAACAACTACCACTAAATGATAAGTTACTTTTAGAGTCCAGCCAGCTAAAAACATATGATGAATTATTTCTAAAACTTTCACCAGCAATGCGAAAAATGTGTCAGTCTCATATAGTTTAGGAGAAAGAATCAAAATCAGATGAGTGGTTTTCATCATTACAATATCTGAATGCTAAAATAGATGATTTATCGATCTCTAATTCTTTTTTAGATAATGCGAGTAAGTTTGAAGGAACAAATGATGCAATAATTAATGCCTTTAGATGGAAAGCTGATAAGCCATCTGACTTCGCAATAAAAGGTAACTTCAAACACATTACTGAATCATTGGGATGGTTTACAGATGTACCAATCAGTATAAAGGATAAGGATGGTAAAACCGTCACAGCTACTGGAAATTTTACTCATATTGATAATGAAGAACCTGAACCAATGCTATATTTAGATATGATATGGATTAGGAAAGTTTAAGGTGTTCTTGACCCAAATAAAAATCAATTTCGAATAAAGTTACATGGGAAAACTTACATTATCCCAACTTTTAGCAAAGATCCAGAAGTTGAAAATTCGTCCAAAGAGAAGTAAGACTAAGCATATACTAACTCCTCTAGTCCAACTAATAAGAAAGACTTAAAAAAAAGTGCGTAAACTGTGTAAAGCTTGAAAAACGTTTTGCAAAGGCTAAAGAAATGGTCTATTTGGTCTTAAGTATTAGTAAATTTCTTGCTGATATATATGAATCTTTATATAATAGTGGTATTAACTGTTAAACCCTTAAGTTTTTCATCACGATTAACTAGATTTTTAAGAAGAGATTCTACCCTGACTTCTTGGGATGTATCAGACAAATTATCATAGGAAGAGACTGCATCATTTTTGTTATTTTTTTTCACTATACTGGTTGCTTCAATAACTGACTTTTCATTTATTTTAACCTTCTTTTTTCGACCATTCTTTTTTAAAATCTCTGTAGCTGGAAGGGATACTTCTAATATTACTTCAAGAATCTGTTCTGTCTTATCAATTTAGAAATTTTTATCTAAAGTAGGCTGATTAGAGTAAAGTTCTAAACGGTTCGGTTCAGTCCGGATTAGATGCCAATCTGTATCTGAACTGAAAATTTTAGTTCAATTCAGTTTAGATTATTAATCTTAAAAATGCCAATCTGAATCTGAACTGAATCGCAGTCTGGTAAAATCTGAACCAAACCAGAATTATCAGATTAATCTAAAATTACGGTTAGATTATATAAGGAATCCGCAATTTATATGCGAAACTCTAGGTGAATCGCAAAAAATCGCGAATTTCTCTTTGAAGTTCGCAAAATTTGAAGAAAAATCGCAATTTTTTGCAACTCTCTGAGAGTTTCGCGATAATTTTGCGAAATTCTAAGAGAAATTGCAAAAAATTGCGATTCTCTAAGGTTTTCGCGAAATTCGAAGAGAAACCGCAAAAAATTGTGATTCTCTAAGAGTTTCACTAAATTTTTGCGATCCTCTTAGAGAATTCGCAAATTTTGCGATCCTCTAAGAGTTTCGCATATAATTGAACAGAACTTTTGGATTAATCTAAAATTATCAGTTCAGTTCGAATTTTTTCGGTTTGAATTAGAATTATAATCTAAAAAAAATCTGAACTAAACCGAAAATTTTCAGATCGATTTTTATGCAATCTGAAACCGATCTGAACTAAACTAATCTGAAAAATCTTCAGATTAATCTGAACCATTCAGAGCTTTAGATCAGAGGAAGATAAAATAAGCCCTTATTAGAGATATTTACTATTGTTTCATATTTCATAAATACGCTGAGTACCAACATAGAATTTTTCAGCCATTTTTTTTGATGCATTAGATATCCTGCCTCTGGATTCTCTAATTTTCTTGATGTTAACAGGGTTGCATTAGATCAATAAAATTTTTCATGGAGATGGGCAGTCATTTTTTTAGTTAGAACATATATGTAAAAAAAACTACCAATAATTTTTCAATATCTTTCAATATGTATCAATATTCCTAGCAATTCAATATATATCAATGCCTTTCAAACGAATCAGTACCTTTCAATATGGATCAATAGTTTTCAATACATATTGGTATTCTTCAATATATATCAATATTCTCTTTCAGTGAATATCAATAAGTATGAATGTTTACCAGTGCTTTTCAATACATATCAGTGATCTTTTTTTTCAATGAGTATCAATAAGCAATAGATTTGCCAAAAATAATTATAAGGTCCTGGCTGATTTTTTGCTTGAAGTAAAAAAAAATACCAATAAAATGCTTCAGATCCGTACCTTAAAAGATCTGAATAGTGGTAATAAACTTGGAGATACTCCAGCTAATTATTATCCTTCCAATCGAACAGATCTTAAAGAACAAATTTCTTATGTAAAAAAGACTGTGAAGTTGCTATATATTGGAGAAGCCAGTTTGCGAATAACTATGATATCTTAGATAGTAAATATAAGCGTATGCAAGATGACTTAAATAGATCTAAGAAAGAAAATGAGAAATTTTCCAATCAGATGCATCAACTTGGAGAGGAGATAACATGCTTACAATTAAAAATAAACAATTTTAAACTTATAAACGAGATAAGATAATTGCATTCAGAGATAAATGACCTTAAGCTTCAGATTACTTGCAAAGATATTTCTCTTGCAGATGCTGAAAGCAAATTCTCTATAAAATCAGAGGAGATGCAAGTCCTCCAATCCAAGATAAAGGAAGAGATATAGGCTCTCTAATTAAAAGTAAAAGAATTAGAGTAGGATGTTTCTTAGCACAGAATAATTTATCAGAAATGGAATCTCTCAAGCATAAATTCGAACTAGAAAAGATAGAACTATCTACAAAAAATACCAGCCTAAATTTAGCAAAATGGACTTAGAAGATTCATTGAGCGAAAAAAAAGATGAATTAGAACAAATAAAAGATGATTTAGTCATAACAAAAAAAGCATTAATAGAAAAAGACTCCCTCCTTCAAGAAGCTAATGATCGTTTAGCTGAGCAGATTTCAAAAACATCTAATAAGTTTAAAATGTTTAGAGGTGTTAGTAAACTGGAGAAAAATAATAGCATCACTAGTCCTAAAACAACCCCAAAATTATCCAATTCCTCCTTTTTTCAATATGTAATCATTTTTGTAATAGTATTTATTACTAATCATATACTTTCTATAGTGCATGTTCTCTCATCTATTTTCTTTTAATTCATCTTATAATGAAGAAAAAAATATTTTAAACTATAAAATACTTTTAAATAAAAATCAAAGTTATGAATTCCTAATTTGATACGCAGAAGAACCAAAATACTGGACTACCTCCTATAAAACTTTACCTTATGGATATAGATGAGATCACAAAGCACAAATTATTTCTGAATTCAGCTATATTTTAAAGGTTTATCCCATCTATATCTAATTGATAAGGGGTCATTAGATGGTCTTCAGATATCAATAACCACAAAGTGCTTTTTTATTACCTCATAAATTTTTTTTGCTAGAAACTCATAATCATCATACATATCTTTAAGAATTTGTTTTATACTATCAAATGTTCTATATCCACAATGCAATGAAATGTATTTAAAATTTTTATGTATATTTTAATAGATTTTATAAAAATGTTGGGCTATATAAATTGAGCTAATTCCTTTATATCTGCCTAATTTAAAAAAAGGAATAATTTTTAGCTGAGTTACCAAAGGTTCTCTGGCAAGATCATCAAAGACTATAATAGTAGATCAGCCAGTTCTTTTGAAAGATGTAATATCAGGTAGTTCTTCAGGCGTAATCAGCTTGAATTTCATATTTTCATACCATGAAGCTTACTTATCCATGGCTATAAATTCATAAAAACATTATATTGCTTCCCATAATTCTTTATTTTGGTATTATGTAACAACAATTAGATTATTACACAGAATATACCTTTCATCAAAATTTTTGCTTCCACCTTTTGGTATTTTATAACCACGCTTTTCACCAAACATCCATGGATAAATTTTTGGATATTTACTTTCTAAAAGTAAATGTACTACTATACGTGTCTTTTCAGATTCAGAGATGCCTGCAACTCCTAGTCTAAATGAAAGTTTAAGAGCAAATGGATTCTGTTTTTTCAAAGGTATAGTTTCATCTAATTTGCATAGTTCATAATACTCTATAGTATTTTGAAAAGTAGGATATTTATTCAAGAAATATATTTTATTAACTGCAAGGAAAAAAAGTATCTCAACTAATGAATAGAATTTTACTTCATAGATACTTACTTTTTCATAATTATAAAAAATTGAAATGGGAGAACCTTTGATTTATATTGATTCTCAGTACGTGATCTTAACCAGAATCCATAGAAGTATAAGGAAAAAAGTATTCTGGCTAATGAATAGAATCTGACTTTATAGATGCCAGTTCTTTTTCTGCCTTCTGTACCTGCAACTTTAAGTCCTCAATCTCGCCTTACAATTTTTTATTTGTATTAACCCAATTTGTCAAGAAAAGTTTATTATCTAATGCACATTCCTCACACAAAAAAATATAGATGAATATGTAAAATAATAATAATTAACCACCAGGGTTACTTTATTGATACAGAAAAAATTTACTACATATATAATCCTATCTATTCAGAATCTACATTTGAACTAACTTTATTTTTTTTGGATTTAACTGAGAGTGCGTTAAGTAGTAAAGACATATTAACTATTAGAATATTCCATAAAATCAGTAAAGTCTTTACAAAATTTGTTACGAGGGATGGATCAGATAGTATCTTTAATGAGAACATTTAAGCGCATTATTCGTTCGGCAACTTGCATTCGAATTCACCTTTATCTGCCCAGATGATTTATGAATCCAGTATATTTCATCATTAGTTTCATGCCATAATTTTTATTTCATCATCAATTTCCTTCTGTAATGTGCAAAACAAACGTGAACTTTCAACATATATGAGCTTGTATTTTTTTCTATCATGCTTCATCACAAACATGATATCTGGTCATCTTCCTGTTCACCCTTCGCCTTTCCTATCTGCACTAGCTGAACTTTGGCGTTCAGCACTAATATAAGAAGAACATTAGTGACGGTTTAAGTTTTCAAAATATCATTTTTCCTAATTATATTATAATTCACATGCTGATATAAGATGACCTCCCTAAAGGAAGACCTTTTAATGTGGCCTGAATAGCAGATACAATTACATTTGTCACATAAGTACCTTCATTTTGTGATTTCGCGAACTTGAAACTAAATGCAGGATTATTCCATGAATCATTTAGAGAACCCAAAATTTTTAATGTGAACTCTGCAAGCTCCCTATCTGATTCTTTTTACTTTCCATTATGCGAAAGTTTTTGTGGTAAAATGTTCATATCACTCTCAATAAAGCTAGCCACAAATTCTTCGCATTTTTCCCATATATTTTGTGAAAGTGATGAAGGAACTATATCTTCTACTGGTTTCTAATAATAGCATAAATTAAATGATATCAAGATCAAAAAATATCAGCTGTTAGCTAGAGGGGTTCTTTGAACCAGATGCTTTGCATATAATGTATAATAAAAAAGAACAATTTATTATAAAAGACTCTTTCAACCGTTCTGATAATTTTTTCACCAGATCTGAATTATCGCTAATTACTTGGTTGACTAGAGGATCCTTTCAGATTAACTCAGAAACAGACACCTCATTTATACCTGAAAACAAATAGTGGTAAAGCTGTGGTGTATTTTTTCTAAGTTTGCTCTTTAGCGCCTTGATATTTTTTCTAATTTATCTGAATTAAAAGGCCTTTCTCTATTCGTCTTTACTGCACTGATATTATGTAAACTACAAACTATTTTAAAACTAATTTTAAACTAATGCAGACATACAATTAATTAATTCTGAATATATATATATATAATTATCAAAAGCGCATGCGCTGTCAGATTAAAATAAAGCTTATTCTCGCATGGTTAGCTACTCTAATACTCAAATAAAAACTTTATGTGATACTAAAATAATCACATTGAATTAAGCATATACTATAGCCTAACTACCTTTCACACTGCTGAGGAAAAAATCCTGTGAGTGAGCTAATAGGATATTTAGTCTATTATACTCTTTTCCTCAGAACGGTATCAGTTTACATTATTTATCACTCAAATAAATTCTCTTTTTACTTTCTTTAGAAATATCTTACCTCTGGTAAAATTTCGAGAAGATAGTATGACGTGAGGAACCTTGATCATATTGATTCTTCACAAATGCAACAGCCCACTCAATAATACTTTTTAGCTCATTTTGAGATATCCAGAGATTGTTTTCGATTCCTTGATAGATAACAGACCCAGCGGTAATATTCTCTTTCTCAATATTTAACAATAAATTGTAAATTTTAGTGTATAAATCGGCAGGCATGGTAAAAATAAAAAAAGTTATAATAGTTATCACTCCAGTATACTACCCTTTTAAATGACTCTATTTACTTCCCTCTAGGCTTGCAATCATGTTAGGAAAGAGACAGAAGGATATGCAAGGCACTTTACGCCTATATTTGTGATTAAGGGCATGTGAAATGTATATTGAAGATCTCAATATTACATCATATATACTATATATACTTTAATGAGGATCAAAAACATGTTAATTTATATCATACACGCTTACATGCATTAGTCTTGAAGCATTTCATATAGCTAAATAATATAATATTCAGGATCTTTCTCAAAAAATACTTTATTAAAATAGTTATACAGTATATTGCTGAGGATTTAATCCAGAATAGGCAAATCAGGTTTTTTATCCTGCACAGGGGTACATTTTACAATTATACTAGGTGATCATGTATGCAAATTATATAGCGTAAAAAAACAGAATATAGTTGAGATAAATAATATTATTATTCAGTCGAAAGTAATAGTCAGAATCAGTTAATTAAACTATCGTGATTTCTATTCCATCCCTCAATCTCAACACAATGCCTTTTAGCTATTTTGCATATAGATATGAGATAAATAATTTGCCTATATCACTTTTATAAGAAGTTAGAGAAATCACTTCTTGCTTGGCAGGTGAAATACAAGCTGACTCCAGAGTACTTAGCATAGTATTTATTTCTAATATTGCTTTAGACTAGGCATATGCTTTATAGCTAGATGTTAAATCTATATGATGATCATATGATATTGATGCCAATTTATCCTTTTCTGAATGTGAAGTAGATTGGGAGAAAAGCTCTAGACGGAGATGATTAATTTTAGTCTCTTCTTATAAAATGTATTGTTTATATTGTCAGATCTTAAATTCCTTTGTATCGATAGATTTGAGAATTTTATTTTTTCTTACACGTTCATTCGAAATAGTATTTTCAAAAATATATCTCTTCAAGTGACTATCTCGATAGAAATTGTCTAAAATAGAATATTTTTTGAAATGAAAACTAAGGAGTCGTACACACTACAATATATGTAATTTGATGACAAACTATATATTGCATCACAGGAGCTATGCATTTCATACATTGTAATGTATCTATTTCCAGAAAGGATTCTTAGATTTTCTTTTAGTATTTTTCTAAATGGATCTCTAATACAAGAGCACCACATTTCTAGTGTTTCGTGGGCATGTCTTTTTGTTAAAGGTGATATTGTATCCAATATTCTTATATATTCTTCAAAGCCTTCATAAGAATTGTGCGCATTAATTAACTTAAAATATGTTTTACTATCTAAATCCATAATACTGTTTTAGTAGATTATAACAGATTATAATAATTTTAAAGTATTTATCGATTTTAGCAATTTCACTGTTTTTTATAATTTATAGTGATTTATGGCAGTTTGTAGCAAGTATATTATAATAAAATATTGGATTCATTTTTTTATTCGATTATAAGCATATTATTAGAGATTTATATAAGGTTTACATCCAGCTATGTGCATATTCGCATGCATGTAAAGGATTTTCTGATAGCATAAATTTGGTTAAATTAGTTTGAGATAATATAATGGCTAAATTATTCTTAAATTTATTAATCAGAGGAGTATGATATATATTGTATCACAGGAATCATCCTAGCTCTCTGTCAATTTCACGACATTTCTCAAACACTTCTTTAATATTAGCTAGTCACCGAAATCATAAGATGATCAGCTAATCAGATTTCAGATTTTTTCTTTAGCTGGATAAGCATAATGGAAATTCAGAAAAATGAGTATGAATAAAATACACATGCTTGTCTGAGCTCGTCAAAATTGAGCAGAAGCTGAATCAGCATCTGGTAAAATTTATCTCCTAAAATAGTTGATCGTTAAGGCACTTCATAAATCATTATACATGACTATCTGATAGTAGAGTTTGGACACAGTGTTCAGGCTCAACAAATTATTTTCCATGAAATTTAGCAATCAGTTATACATATTTAAAAAATAAACTTCTAATATGAGTGAGATATGAAAATGCTTTATTATATGTTTAAGAATACATGTAAACGAAATTCTGTTTTTTTTTCTGGTGGTAGAGTCTGAACATGGTGTTCGGGTTTGACTTAATTGTGCAGAAGAAATAGCACAGTATATTAACAAACTTTTTTTTTAAGATTTTGATTATTATATAATCCTTTTTATCCTTAGTTAGATTTAAGATGAAACCTGGAGGGGTGGATTTTATCCATGTTATTTATTCTTTGCCTATAATATTAAAAAGCTTATAAATCTTTTCAGACCTTTCCATCTTTTTTCGTAAAGCTTTGTCAGAATATTTTACCTTAGAAATCATTTTTCTAACCTTACTTTTGACTAATATTTGGGATCCATCCTTACCATATTTGAGTTTTAATTCTTTATATCGTTTAAATACAGCTTTCTCAAAATCAAAATAACTGTAAATAAGACTTTGAGATGCAACTTCATTTTTAGTTTTGGTATTATCAATCTTATTGGAGAGTTGCAAAAAAATAATGGTTGCACTTTCATTGTCTTCTTTCAAATTCTTTCCAATAACAAGAATAGGTATATCAGTTAATAATTCTTCAATAAGTTTTTTTAACATAGTCGATACCTTCTTTCCATCAGTTTTTTTCGCCTTCTTGTTAGACAGTTTTTCAGTTGATGCATCCGATTCCCTAAAACATTTTTTCTGCGCAGTATTTGAACTCTGCTCTGTTGGAATTTTTAAATCATCAATTTCTATATTAGTTGATGGACATATAGGACACAACTTGCATGGATTATTAATGCATTCATAATGCATAATATGTTTGCAGGTTAAATATATGAGAGGTTTTAGTGAAGGATGAGAAAAGATTCAAAGAAAGCCTAGAGAAGAAAGATACGAAGAAAGGTTTTCAGAGCATTTAAAACATTAATTGATTTCTCGTCTATTAAATTCTATATTCTCAATCCCCTCATATGCATGGGTGGAGAAGTTAGGATAAACCTTTCACTCATCATGTTAGATAAGGCTGAAGTTCTGCTTGATTGGGATAATGGTAAATCTTGAATAGTAACATTTGATTCTGGCAATTGGCCAATTGGATAATTCACAGTAGTAGAAAATATTTCTGTGATTCCTACATTCTTTTCACAATTGAAAAATGGATATGGGTTTGGTACATTAAGCATAAGCTTTTTTTCAGCACAGAGTCTGAAAAATGTGCCAGTTGCTTGAACAGATATGATAAACTTAAAATTTGTTTTGAAATCACATACGCAGGATAATATTTTGGTATGGGCACTATTATTGTATGTATGCAAAATTAGCGTATAACTATTTATTTCCTAATGTAAATATGCATATACATGTACACTGGTTAAAATAAATGATTTGTTTAGCGAAACTTTATAATTTTATTAAGCAATTTTGATTAATATAAACTTAGATATGCTAAAAAAATTGCTAATTATTTCACTATTAAAATAGCATTATTAAACTGAAATTACCCAATCTATTTTGCTAATGTTATTTATACAGTAGCAGTCATAAGTATCCGACCGCCTCTAACTCCGGTTATAAGTAAGTAAATTCAAAAATTTTTTTTTATTTAAAAAATACATAACCAACTAACTAAAATTAATACATTGTGTAGTTACCATCTGACTCTATAAGTGCAGCTGTACGCCTTTTCATGCTAGCTA
>CAJVPP010000094.1:0-48987 GCA_910592005.1 Funneliformis mosseae | reverse complement strand
TTAATTTTGAATATTTCTTTAAATGTAATAAATAATATATGAAAAATAAAGAATCATATATATAAGTTTTAAATGGATATCAATAAAAATAAAAATAACTATTCTGTATTAATGAGTATTAGATTTATTTATCAATTTTAATTAGATATTAAAAAATACTAATTATTTAAATTATTTTATTTCAGATTAACATTACAGTTGATAAAAGTGCTCATCATATGAACGCAAGTAGAAAACTTAATTAATTGAAAGGTAATTTACAAGAAAATCATGAGTCATTCATATTTAATATAGGTACTGTTAAATATATTTAGAAATAAATACATTAAAGACGAACAGTTTATTAATCTTGATCTAGTTTTTCTTTTTTTTTAAAAAAAAACAAATTGAGAAATTAACTATATAACTCATTAGAATTAAATATCTTATACTAGTTTCAATTCTCAGCAACTTTTTTTCTTTGATTTCTTCGATTGTAAATCATCAGTTGCTTTTGTATTTTTGACACCTAATATCACCGAATTATCTATATAAATGAAATATAAATCGTTAACATAATTTCCACAATAAGAAAATACATTATAATTTGTAATTAATTATACTTACGCGAAGATTCATCCAACAATCTATCTGCCAAATCACGTACGATCCCGCTTGTGAGATATTTTGTAGATATTCCTCGCGGGACTAATGGTTGAGATAATAATGAATTTAATTCGAACTTCAATGATCGAATTCTTTCCTTAGTTTGTCTTTGATTTCCTATATTTGGATCATTATCACTAAAAAAAATGAACCGTTAAAAATAAAATATTCTAGACGCATTGTTAATTGAATAAATGTTTGGAACCTACTTATCATCTAAATCAACTTCAAATTCTTGAGCAGCCTTTTTAATCCAATCATTATCATAGTTCATCTATATTATTAAAACAAAATCAATATTTAATTTTAAATAATAATAATTTTCTTTAGAATTAAATATTTCGACCTTTTGCATTTTATGTTCCTCTTGGTCTATTTGCCTTGCAAAATCAATTCTCTTTTTCATTGAATTTAATATGCCTCTATCAACAGGAAAATTTGTCAAGCCGTCAGCTAAAAAAAAGATCAAAAAATCATTAATTACTAAAGATTTTAAACAAAGCATTAATCGAACGCCTTAATTCTCACTTTTATTTAGTTTCAAGCATAACTTCCGATATAAGCTCAGTTCCTCGGGGCTACACAGCATCAAACTTATACCTCCTTTTCTTGCACGGGCTGTACGGCCACTTCGATGAACATATATCTAAAAAAAAAAAATAATTGCACAATGAATAAATAAATTAACTAAATCAAAATAATATTTATAATATTTTAAATGCTGGAAGTTAAAATAAAAAACATACATCACTAGAACGCGGTAGCTGATAGTGTATAACATGTTCAACCAATGGAATATCTAAACCACGTGCCGCGACATCACTTGCAATCATAACAGCTTTAGGGTTCTGCTTAAATCTACAATTGCAGCCTTGATAATTAGTTCAATACGTAAGGAATAAGCTAATCTGTGATCTTCGTATATTATATATTTACCTATCCAAATTCTTTAACCGCTGTCTTTGTTGCATTTGTGCGTGAAGACCAAAAACTTCAATATTTAATAATTTCATGATTGGTATAAGACGTCGAATGGCAGTAATACTGTTAACAAAAATAAGAGTCCGTCCAGGATATCGTGTAATAAAATAATACGTGTGTAAATCCTAAAAATTGTATAATATTTAAAAAGCTAAATATTTAAATAAAAAAAAAAACTAAATATCACAGATATTACGCACTTTCTCTTTGGTCAGACAATCAATTTTGGATTCTTGTAATTTTTCGGCAACTGCCTCTTCCGGTGTAATATCCAAAAAAGCTGGATCAGGATCGCTAAATTCGAGCCGATGCATTAATTCAGCTTGATTAAAATTAATTTATAGTTAGGATAAAGCTAGAATGGTTTATCACAAAACAATTATAGTTATAAATAAATATTTACTCATTGTCCCCACAGAATCTTTTTTTCTCTTGTATGATTTCTTTCGCTTCAGGTCTTCTTTCAACTTGCTATCAAGCGTAGCAGAAAATACAAAAGTTTGACGAGGAGCTAGGTCTGATATAAGATAATTAAATTATTATGAGTATCAGGATATGAATTGAATTTAAAAGCAAGAGAAGATTACCATTGATGCAGTCCTCAGTTTTTTTCATGTCGCCTTCGGCCCACTCATTAGTGTTACTATTAAATCATTCCATTAATATTATGGAATTAAAAAATAATTAATAAAACTGAAAAATCAATTTGCTTTTACATTCTAGTTCTTGATAGAACAGTTAAAATATGATTTAACTCTTCGAAATGGTTGGTTTCGAGCATCCTATCTGCCTCATCTAATACCAAGAATTTTATGCGTCGCAAGCTATCAAGATACGCATCATTCTGTACAGAAAATTTTCATATATTTAATACATAACAACATTATTAATATTTAAATACTGTAAAGAACCTCTTACTTCAGAGAATAGCTCCCACAAACGTCCAGGCGTAGCGACAATAATATTCGGATGCTTTGACAACAATCGCTGTTGTTTCTGAACAGACATTCCTCCAACAATCACCATTATCTTGAATAAATGACAAACTTTATTATTAAACTATTAACTAAATCCGCGAAAATAACCGTAATTTTATACCTTAATTAAAGAAGTTTTGCTAATGGTTAGAAGATGGTCTCTGACTTGCATAGCTAATTCTCTTGTAGGCGTTAAAATAAGCGCTGCAAGTTGGTTCTCGGATTCTTTAATATTTCGATTAATTATGTATTCTAATATAGGAATTCCAAAAGCAAGCGTTTTTCCGGAACCAGTTTCAGCTGCACCTACAACGTCACGTCCAGACATACTAAAAGGGAGAGACTTTTCTTGAATAGGTGTAGGTTTATCAAATTGAAGTGCTTTTAACCCATTCATGATGGTAGGAGAAAGGTTGAACTGATTCCATGCAGAAATATCAATTTCTTCTATATTGTAATATGAGTATTCTTAATTTAAAAAAAAAATTACTATTAATATTTCGACTATTAAACTTGAAGAACCCATACCTTCAATTGCATTATGACCCAGTCCTTTCGCGATCGGTTTATGATTAATATTCGTGCTTGCACTATGATTTTTCAAATTATTATCTTCCTCTTTTTTCGAATCAATATCCATTTCATCCTCGCTATTTGATTGCGAATTATTAATGATGGATTCATCATTTTCATATTTATCACTCTCATTATCTTGACCTTCATTATTATCATGTGAGATTACATCTTCCTCGGATTGCGAAGATTCATCCATTTCTTCTCCTAATAGAAGACTTTCATCAAATGTATCCAAGTCATAATAGTTGGATGACTCTTCTTTTGTTAATGGTTCTTCTGGTTTAGCGCATAAATTTTTAGTTTTCGCATTTGATGATTTCTCATCACTTTTGATTCTCTGTTGAATTATTCAGATAATGTTCATATAATACAACAATAATTCATAAATATTGAAATACCAAGTATATTGATCAAATTACTAACCTTAAATTTAATCGTCTTTCCTTGGGTTTCTTCATTATTTTCATATTCAACATCAACATAATCTATTTCCTCTAAACATAAAAACCCTCCTAAATCATCTCCCATAAAAATTGATTCTGGACAAGCTACTTCAGACCATTCAAGAGAATGAATATCAACAAAATCATTATCATTATTAGAGTTATTTCCCTGAACCGCATTTTTTCGTTTACGCTTTTTTTTATTATCTGATCGCGTCGCTTCTGTGATATCCTCTTCTATATTAGCAGGTATTATTGGTGGTGGATTTGATAACGATATCTTGCGCCATTTCTGTTCCGGAGCGCTATTAATTCTTTCATTTTGCCTTTTTTCACGTCTTCTAGATCGTTTTGCAGCTTTTTTGCTTAATTTTTCTGAAATTAAGGTTTCGGTCGCTTCAGCTGGGACAAATTTGCCCGAAAAACTAACATTAGATTGTTTGCTCTTATCATTTTTCATATCCTTAAAAATACAACTTTTTTGATTATCAAAAAAAAATTTTTCGACTACCAACACTTCTTTTCACCCCACGTGATTTTCTAGCCGGCATTACTGAACTTGTACCCCATGTATAAATAATTTTTTTTAAACTAAGTATCACGTGATAAAACAGTTACGGAACAGGATAAGAGCCTACAGAATAAATTTACCCTACTGGGGGAGATTCTCAAACGCCTGTCAATCACGTGATCTACAACCTTAAACAATTTAATTGATGTTGGGATTACTTTCATATAGTTCGATAGATTTTAAACCAAGAAAAAAAAAATGTCATCACAAACTTCTACCTCTAGCAAGGTAAAATACTCTTGTTCTAAACTTAAAGCTATTTTACAAATTTTAAATAAAAGTTTTGACCTTACTCATTTTTAGCTGGACGACAAACGTTTGTATATTGGAAATTTAGATTCTTCTATCGATGAGTAAGTATTTTTAGATTCGAAATCACGATTTAGTAATTATCAAAAATGCCTATTGATCTCTTTCATCTTGTAGATATACTGTTGTAAAGTTATTTGAACCTTTTGGAAAAATAACTCATCTTGACTATCTCTTTCATAAGAGTGGACCAAAACGCGGTCAGCCAAGGGGTTATTGCTTCTTGGAATATAGTAAAAAAGAGGTATGTTATTTTGCTTTTTCTCATATTACTATTTCCTTTTTTTAAGTATTAATTGCGTTTTTTTGAAATCACTAAAATTATGTGTTCTTAAATATCGAATGGCACCTAGGAAGCCTTGAGAGCCATGACAGCTATGCATTCAAAATTGATCAAGAATCGATCCATGATAGTGACTTTTGCATATGCAGTAATTATATATTTTATATGAAGTCATAAACTTTGTCTTTCCTAGTTATTATTTTTAACAAAGTTATGATATTAGGCACCTGAGAATTACGACAGCAGGCAATTCAAAAAAAGACCTTCATCAGTTACTAATAGACCAACGACGATTTCTTTGTTAAAAGCACATAAAATGGTTAATGCTAGGTAAGTTTATATCAAATAATTGATAATAAACACATTCTGTTATTAAGTTTCTTTGCATTTTATTTTATTTCAATAGTACGGATTCAAAGATACAAGCTTTGGAAAGAAAATTGGCCCAAATGAAACAAAAAGAAACGTCATCAGATTCTCCTTCAATAAAATCTTCTTCACAACCTTCATCCCCACGACCGTCTACTTCGTTACCAACAGAAAGATTGAAAATAGAGAGAAATTCATCTGCGCCTACATCGCCGTCAACTTTGGGCGGAAGGAGGAGATTTACCCCTTATAATTTTCCGAAGAGTGAAAAATAGGTTATTTATATATGTATATATAAATATCTTGTAACTATTTTCTTCTTTTTTCCTTTAAATAATATATAGAAATACCAAGGGAATAACAATCCTTTCTCGGCGGTCAATTTCATTTAATAATTCCATGCTTTCCCCGACGGTAAGATGTTTAATAAGCGTACTCTGTATTAGCAATGAAATTTTCTAATACATCGCTAGTTATGAATGATTATTATTATAATAAAATAGCGACGCTTATCGCAAGAATATATACCAAAACTAGAATTAGCATTGAAAAGATTTAATCCCCAATTTTTAGTAAAAAAAAAAAAAAAAAAAAAAAAAAAAAAAATAAATTAAGTTTTCATAGATATTATTTAATACCATTGTAATCATTCATCTTATCTTCGATCATCTTATGTACTGTATGTACATGATCTTTTTTTGATTCTCTGGCAAATTTCAAAAAAAAATATTTAATTAGCCTTTGTTTACATGTCAACATTTAGAAGTTTTTCATTTTAACCTTTTTTTTGCGCTATTTTTGTAAGTCAATGTTTTCGTTTTGTAACCAACTTGTTTAAATTGAAAACAATTGAACTTTTTATTTTTACGTCAAGTATTTCGTTCTGATGTAGCACTGCATAAGAAAACAAGTTGATTATCGTAATATACGCGTCAATTCGTCAAATCAGGATTACATAATAAAGCACTCGAGTTGTTTTGTAATTATATATATATACAGATATAGATATATTCTATAGATTTTTCTTCGTACTTAACCAAAAGTGAAAAAAAAAAAAAAAAAAAAAAATTATCACAGTGTTAACATGTCAGAGATTCTAAATAGTTCGCTCGAATATTATGTCGCCGAAGAAGGTGCAGTGCCTTTGCTTCCTTTCACTACACACGTGTCATTACAGCAAATTATAGATACATTTCCATGGAATACCATAATTTTACCACCAGAAATTAGTTTACAAGAGGATACAACTCAACTAATACAACCAATACCAATACTTTCTCAATCACAAGAAACCTCAAGTCCAAAGCCGCAACACACGCAAATAAGTGAGTCCGTAGATTGTGATAACAAGGAGAACGTCACGGGACAAGAAAAGAAGATTAGAATAATGGAGTTTACTTGCACATATTGCAATAAATTATATCGAGGGAAAAATGCAAGGTCTATATTACGACGACATCTCAAAACAAAACATAATATTAATCCTCCCCGAGGTACAAGGTGGGATAATGATCCTAATAGGCCGAAAACTGATGAAGAAAGGCGATTGAGAGTATTAGAATCAAAGAAAAGGTAAGATTAACTCGAAAAAAAAAAAAAAAAAAAATTACTAAAATCGCGCGTATCTCGGAGAAATTATTGCGCGTCTCTTATATGATCAGTAAATTAGAGGAGATAATCAATTCACAATTTAAAGTGTAAGACCATATTGATTATTCATTTTATATATATATATATATGAATCGTGATTGTAAAAAAAAAATAGGTGGGCTCAAAAATCACGAACAAAGAAAAGCCTTGAGAGATCATCATCAACCTATTTAAAACAGGGAAGATTTAGTGACAATTCATCAAATCTGGGAAATCATCAAATCGACACAAATTTACCTTTTCCTGGTTTTGTAAAGCAAGAAGATATTGACGTGATTCCGTATCAAGACATCAATTCAAACTTTGGAGGATCGCAACAAGTGGAAGATGATACGGATGTAATTTGCTCAGATTTTATAAAACAAGAATGTATTGATAATTATGACGTTCCAAATCAAGTTAATGTTGTTGAAGAAATTCCAAATCAAGCCGTAAATCTTGAGGAAATGAATTTACTCTATGATGCTGGTTCCATCAAATCAACTTTGCTATGGTTGGGAGTCACTGCCGAGTCGGATGCTTGCTGTATGGATTATTCTGATGAGAGAAATTTTAACAATCAAGAACAAAATAATTTTTTAATAAAGGAAGAATTTGAATGAACTATTCATACATTTCTATGATAATAATAATAATAATAATAAAAAATCATTTGCTGTAGTAATGTTTAAAAAATTTTTATTATTTTATTTTATTTTATTTTTTGAAATTAAAATCATGTTTAGAAAAAAAACAGAGTTATCTCATTTATATTTTATTTACTATACTACTTTTGACCAGATTTAAGGTTAAACACAAAAAGCATGTGAAACTTATGAATCTGTCACACAGATCAACAGTATATTAATTCGCTTCCTAAAGTCTAAAAGGGGGTTTTTTTCTTTCTTTTTATTTAATTTAATTTATTTTTTTAAAAAATTTTTTTTTGTCGTCATGGAGCCACCAATCGTTTACTATCCTCGTTCCGAGTATATAGAAACGGTACATCATTTTGTAAAGTGGTTTGAATTACCATTTTTTGATTTTTCACCGACACGACGCATTTTATTATTTTAGGATACGGGTAACAAAGTTAGCCGTAAGTCTGTGATTTGTGGAAGCCAAAATATTATATTGGGTGGAAAAGTAAGTCATGAAATTCTTATTTTTAATCTTTGATTCTTTTTTTTGATTGATTCGTTTTTCCCCCTTTAGACTATTATTCAAACTGATTGTGTTATTAGAGGAGATTTAAGACGTACTGGAGGTGGTCATGCCGTAGTAGTGGCTATTGGTAGATATTGTCTTCTAGCAAAAGGAAGCATTATTCGACCTCCGTACAAAACATACAAAGGGTATTTTTTTTTTGGATTTAAAAGAAATAACTTTTTGCCTACGAAGATTAATCTTTTTTTTTTAAAAAAAAAAAAATTACGCAGGACATTTAGTTATTATCCTATGAAAATAGGAGATCACGTATCCATTGGAGAAGGGAGTATTGTTGAAGCAGCGACAATAGGTTCATTCGTGCATATTGGCAAGAATTGTGTTATTGGTAGATTTGCGATTATAAAAGATTGTTGTAAAATTGAGGATAACACAGTAATACCACCAAATACCGTTGTACCTTCTTTCTCAATCTACGAAGGATCACCTGGTATTTAAAATAAATTTATTTTATTTTATTTTTTTCTTTTAAAAAAAAATGAGAAAAAGGATGTTTTGAAATTTTATGCTAATAGTAGCCTTTCGTTTCTTTATTTAGGAGTATTTGTTGATGAATTGCCGGAATGTGTTCAGGATCTTTACGAACTAAAGACAAAGGATTTCTATATCAAATTTCAACCAAAAGACAGTTGAAACGATAATAGAAGCCATTCGAATTCAAATATACCAAATGAACGTACTGAACAACATTCAACAAATGAAATTCCCTTTTTACTTAATTTTCTATTAATGTTTGTTGTAATAATACAAGCTCTATTAATTCGTAAATTATTCTTTGATACACCTCCACATGATGCAAAGATATCATCAGTATCGTCATCTACAACTACAACTACAACAACTACAACAACCGAAGTTGCATCCTCTTCCAGAACTCCAAGAAGAACAATTAATGAAATTAATGACAAAGCTCTAATAACATTGCCGCCTTGATAATTGTTACCTTTTTCTTTGGCTGTATTTTTTTTTTATTTCATCCATATATATTCTTTTGCATTTTTTTCTTTTACATTAATAAACATTCACAGCAGATTCTATCTTTATGTTTAAAAGACTCATAATTATAGATAATATCAATACTAAATATTTAGGGTCAAAAGTCAATATAATTAAGAAGTATAGTAACAATAATGATTTTTATAGCGTGATGATTCCATTGATCACAACAAACTAATTAAAAATTCATAGACCATTTTACCAAATTCTTTATGGATATTTTTACCGCTGGCACCTATAATTAATTCTGGTTTAGCATCTACTAAAGCAGCTTCAACTCTAACCGTTAATTTATCTTGAGATGGATATCCATTATCAATTGTAATTTTACTATAAATAATGTAAAAATATTAGAACATCTAGTTTCATATATAAAAAAAAAAAAATTCAAAAAAGCATAATAATACATACACTGGACGTCTCCAATATTCGGGTATCCATTTATCAGTTTTATTTTCTTCATTAAGATCTGGTAATTCATCTTTTAATAAATCATCAAGATTATAAGACGTTTTCATCTTAATAAAAGCTGATTGGGGAATCGCTGGAGGTATATCTTTGTATATCATCAATGCTGGTGAATCTAAATACCATTTACCGGCATTTGTTACAAGATCTTTAAGTCCTGTCAAAGTATTCAATTTTTCAAGAATAATTTTTAATAAAAGTAATTTGATTTCCCTAACAAATAAATCTTGAAATTGCATCAAATCTCCAGTCTTAATATCAACGTGTGGTAAATGAAGAGTCAATGATCCGGGCGATTCCAATGTGAATCGAATACTGTGCCTATAAATCATTTGAATTAATAAACAATTGAGATAAAATATATTTAAACCAATAATTTCTATGAATTGAATTTACCTGTAATCAATGATTACAATAACTGATCCCGTGAATAATGAAAGTTTATCATTACCAATCTTTTTCCACACTTCTTCTATCAAATCTTTGCCTTTAGAAAGGTTGGATATAAAATGAATTTGAACTGGCACACCACCACCTCTTAAGGCTCTAATAGTCGAATTCAAAATTTCGCGTAAATGAATACAAAAGAAATGATATTTAAGTAGATGGAGAGGTTGGGTAAGGATTTGAGCGTGTCCACTATTTACGAATTGATGAATTTGACATCATTAATAAAACATGTAAAATGTTATGAGTATAATAATAATTATAATAAGATATTTTTACCTATCTCTATATATTCCTCTATTTCCTTGTATTACACGTTCTTGTTGCCTAATAGAATATCGTCGATGGGATCTCCTGACCAAAAGATCCATAGCTAATTTTAACACAGTGCACGTAGGGGATCTTGGTGAGATTGTCATATCGAAATTATCTGTTTGAAGACCAGATGTCCAATCATCATCCGTGGACCGAGCCTCCTCTTGTATTGTGTCAATATTGACCTAGTAAAAATCATGAAAATATTACGAATGATCATACAATTAAAAAAACCAAAATTAAACGTGAGACTTACCCATTGAATTGTCAAATCTACACCAGGATAAACTTGAAGATGAATTTCATTCTCAAGAAGTATTACATTGGTCATTACGCGCGCTTCCTTAACTAACTAAGCAATTGAGCAAATCAAGAACATTAAAGTGAATTCATTGTATTCTTTATCTCAAAACATTATGCCGCTGTTCCCAATGCTTTAAAGGTAAAAGTGAGCAGAGGAAAAAAAAAAAAATAGCAAGAAATAAAATAAAACTGGATCGCTTATGTTTCGATATCGAGTTAACATACTTGATCAAACAATCCTTCTTCAAAGACAGCTTTTTGTGCAGTTACAAGTTGTTGATGAATGTTTGAACCTTCGATGAAATCAAAATGAAGTACTAAAACAATTCTTAGTAAGTATGAATATTTTCACACTTAGTTTTGTAACTATAAAAATAAAAATAATTCGTACATGAATTTTCTTGTACGTGTGGTTTGTCACCACCTGGAGCCCTAAAACTTTTATATAAGCGCAATTTAACTGATCTTTTAGCTTTTTGAGGCAGTGAAATTGCAATTTGCTTTTCGTCTGGTGACCTTAAAATTTGTGCTGTTTGAGTATTTTCTGCGTGACGAGATGCAGCTGAAATAGACATATCAAATGAGCTATTTAAGATAAATTACGACATAAAAATCGATCTGATGTAATATATAACATACCTACCCATCTGATACCCATAATTAACAAAAATCTGAAGGCCTGTATTTTTTTCTTTACTGCCACGACATAAAGTCCAATGGTGTTCACGTAAAGATACTGCTTCATTCCAGAATGTTTTTTCTTTATCAACAATGTTGTTTAGTTTAGCAGCCGCTGTTGATATAATTCCAGCTGCATGTTTGAGTTGCTATTTAAAAAAAATTTATGATCAAATAATGAAAAATTGAATTGAGCGAAAATGAAATGAAAAGAAATTATCAAATACCCTGCGCTTCATTCCCAACATCAATTTGACATTCTGAATTTGTGTCGCTTTACTTGGTTGGGAATAGGCATGATAAGTATTTTGTATCATACCGGACGGGATTGGTAATGGATTTGTCGGCACGAAGTTTGCTCGGGTATCGGATAAAATTAAATTCAATACATCAATTCCTATGCCAATGTCATTTGAGGATGTTCTGTTAAAATAGGATAGGATTTAAGTCCATATTAATACCCGCTGTTTGTAATTCAAATAAATCTATAAGTTTATACAATAAAAAAAATATTCACGCAACAGCAGCCCCAATGGAATTCTTCATGACAGCGAGATTAGCAGCTTTCTTATCATCCGATTTTGACTCTTTCTTTTCCGAACTTTCACCCTTTTCCAATGATTCAATGGTCAAAGTACGAAAGTCTCGTTCCTCCCACAATTTTTTTACTTGTTTTGCAAGTCTTTCAGTCGGTGTCTGTTTACTAGCAATGCAGCAATATTTTTGTGACAAGTAAATGAGAATGAAAAGAGATACTGTTGATTTTCGAAAATGATAACACATACGGTTGATTTTCTGTTCCAGGTTCAATCAAAATCTTGCCTATTTTCCTATCCATTTTGGTCTCAGAAAAGAAAATTTGACAGATAATTTATCGTCACTTAACTATCGGCTCGGAAAATTTTTTGACTGGAGAACAAGTGGACTTCACATTTCTTAGCAAATCAGGTACACGATAGCATATATATACATGTATCATATATCATTTTGATTGGTGTCCAAATCTTGCAGCATTTATTAAGATATAATTATGAATCGTAAGTACAATAATCGCAACCAAAAAAATAATGCTGGAGGTAACCGGGAACAGAAAGGACATGATAGAAGTAAGAATTGTAATGATGTTCTAAATAGTAAATTATTATTTTTAGTAATAATTTTATATCAGGAAAAACGAATTATATCTTAGTTGAAACTTTTATTCTTTTAGGAGAAAAAAAGTGGAAAAGCAATGAGACGCGTAGTTCTAGTATTATAATGGACTCTTCAATTGCTTCAGATCCAGATGAAGCTGCAAGACGCGCAAGTCGCGCTCAACGTTTTAGTGAATTCTTAGAACCTCAGCAATTGGTACGAACAGAATTTTATTGTACAGTTCTTTAGAATCATTGTTGATTAATTATAATTATTCAGGTTGGGACAAAAGTTGATGCAAAAATTGGTGGCGATGTTAAAAGACCTTCGGTTTGGAGTGGAGTAAATTCTATCACCTCTTCAAAAAAGTTCGATGAAGATCCATCTTATACAATGGAAGATGTTGAATGGTTTTTGGGAGCATTATGGTACGCTTGGAAAGTATCAAAGCTTATTTCAAATTCTCCCGCAATTCCTGGGCGAAGGAAACGAGCTCAAGATTTTTTTATCGATAGTTCTCCTCCGGTTTGTTTATTTGATTTAAGGTGTGGTAAACATTTGGAATCTGTAGATGATAAACTAGATTCAGTAGACGAAGAAATAGACAATCAGCTAAGTTCGCTGATTGATGAGATGAGTTTGAGTGCTAAGACTGATTAACTTTGGGAATCGCTTTAAGGATATATTTTATTTATGAAACGAAGGAATGTATAATATAGGTCAATTCGGAGGATACATCTGTAACAATTTTTTTTTCTTTTTGTTTATTTCAAATCTTGTAATTATTAGATAATGGCAATTGGTTTTTTTTTTTTTTTCCCATATGTAATTGTTAAACGTATTGAATAAAAATTTTGGTCAGGTTATTTTTGGGTGAAAGAATTATTTGATTTAACCCGTCAAAAGGTTTTATTCACCAATAATTTTCGATGCCGCTTTTCTTAACCTATTCATAATGGCTAAACCTTCTTCTTTCTCAGGGATCCCCTCGACAATTATGCAATCTACGTTACGTTCATCCAAATATCTCAAACCCTTAAATAACTCTTTTGCAATTTGTTCGGGATGCGTTGAATCACCCAAAGTGTATTCTATGATTTTAATTGTTCCTCGTGAATTTGATTTCACATTCGAAAACACATGATCATCGCTAGATATTATTTTCCCATTCTTTTTTCCATTCTCTTCATTTGAGGTAACGTAGGATGTTCTTGTGGCTAGAATGCCAATAGCTCTTTCGCCATTTTCTCCCATTTGTCTTATTTCTCTTTTCATTATATCATGGGATTTATGCTTATCGCAGACGTCCACTAAAATCACTTGAGCATTAGGAGAATAATGTCGATATTTCATTCCTGGTGTTGTTGGAACCATTTCAAGTTTTTTATCAACGAAATCCTTATTATAAATTCTAATGTTTTCCATTCCGGGCATCCTTCTCAATGATTCAAAAGTTAATCCACCAGGTCGTAATATAACCGGTGCTTGAGACCCTATTGCATCAAAAACAGTAGATTCAACTCCGTGGTTACATTGTCCTCCATCAATAATCAATGATATCTTACCATTAAGATCCATTAATACATGAGATGCTAAAGTAGGTGATGGTCTTCCTGAAGCATTCGCTGAAGGAGCTGCTAAGGGGAATCCACATAATGATATTAAAGCTCTCGTGATTGGATGTGAAGGAAATCTCATTGCTACCGTTGATTGATCACAAGTTACTTCTGAAGGTATTAGTAAAGATTTGGGTAATAAAATAGTTAAAGGACCTGGCCAAAAGTTTTTAATAATTTGTTCATATATTAATGGAATTTCACCAATATTACTATTTTCTTTTGGTGGCAGTAAAGATCTTAACATTTTTAATGAAGAAACATGTACAATTAATGGATTATCTGAAGGTCTATCTTTTACCGAATAAATTTTTTTTATTGCAATTGGAGATAAAGCATTTGAGGCTAAACCGTAAACTGTTTCGGTTGGTATGGCTATTACTTGATCTTCAGTGAGCAATTTAGCTGCCTCTTTAAGAATTGATAAAGTAACTGGATCCGTAACATGAACTTGTGGATCTTCAATATCGTCTGAAGAAAATTGTATCGTTGACGGATCTATGGTTTTAACTCGTGTGATCATCGAAGATAGGCAATTACCTGGAACCGGGAAGTGTGAGAAAGAACGGAAACGGAAACGAAAGTAAGATGAAAACATGAAAAAAAAATTATTTAGATGGATTTGTCGATCACATAATTTAGCTGACCAATCGCACCCTAGACTTTTTTGTTCCAAAGTTGGTTTTGTAAAAAAAATTTATTACTTTTTGATTAAAAACACTCATGGTTTAATCCTACACAGAAAACGTATTTAGAGATGTCAAATCATTCTGATGAATTCTTCTTGCCTCCTTCTATTAGACAAATAGTTAAAGAACACTTATCAAAGATTAGAAATCCAGGTCATCCCTCTAATAATAAAAGAAAACCACAATTTAGGCTCAGATTTGATTCAAATATACTTAGAGTTATTTATCAAAGAGCTGCAAAAGAAGCAGCACGACGTGCTCGAGAAATGTTTAATATTACAGTTACAGAGGTACAAAGTTCTCAAGTGAGAAATAAATGCACATATACCGAATCATATGTGGATAGCGATGAAGAGGACGAGAGAATTGACCAGCTCTTGAGAAAGATTAAGAAAAAATATAAGAATGTCAAAAGCAATGCCTCGCCAAAGGAACAACTTATCGCTTCGACTGGTGATGACGTAGATATCGAAATTACTGCGCCAATAATAGATCTTACTGTCGATCACCCAGAAATCCGACCAGCCAAAAGAGGTAGCAACTCTTCGAAGGCTCCTTCTGGTAGTAAAGCGATGCATTTTGAATCAAATAAAACGCGGGAAGGAAATGTAGAAAAATTAAAGAAAGGTAATGGTCAATAAGTTGTTCTTGTTAAGTCAGCAAACAATCATAAAATTGTATTTAACAAATTCTCTTAGGAGAGAAACGAAAGCTTAATGTCATTTTAGAAGAAAATAAAGAGAGGTCTACTGAACTAGCTCCTTCTTTAGGTGATTATATTAATTATAATTTATGCGTTTCTTAACGTCTTAATTAAAATTCAATTCTTTCATAGGGACGATTACTGGGATTTCATTGGCACCCAAGGAAATTTTATTTAATTCGTATGGAAGGACAGCTGATAAATCTAATAATCACAGAATCATTGTTGGAGAAGATGATGCTATTTCGTTCGAGTCAAACGTTCAACCACAAGAGCATCTTAAAACAGGCGAGTAAGTTGTTTCGATTGTATATTCAATATAATTCTAAATTTTAACCTTTTTTAAACTAATTAACAAACATTATGGCCTAACGTGCAAAGATATGTCATTGCTATTTATAATAAATATTCGAACACGGTGACTTTCCAGGGGGTAAACGAAGCAGATATAGTTCCTGTTCCGAAACGTTTGAAATCTGAACAGCGAGAAGAACCAAAACCGATTCAAGACGTAACAAGATTAAATTCGCGTCTTTTTTTTTTATTTAATAATTTCGCTTATTTACATACATTTTAAATAGTACGTTACAGCAAAGACGGCTCTTGATAAAGAGTTCGGTTCAAAGAAAGTTCGATCAAAAATTTCCGCGCGAGAAAGAGGACAGATCGATATATCGCAAGTTCGTGATCTTGATAAAATTGCGGCAGGAGTTGAAGAAAAGGCCAAGAGCAAGCCTGCCAATGGTGATTTTTAATTTGCCTTTATAGTTTAATATTCAATATTTTTTAATCGTTTCTTGTTTTGCTTGTTAACAGAGGAACATAAGAAGGAAGATAGTATTATTCCTCCATTTGACGAAACCACGACAGACCCGTCAAAGATCTATAATTGGGAGGACATCATTACTCCAGCGGAACTAGCCGCAATTGACATTCATGCCTTGCTTTTAGCGAAGACCGAAACAGATAGAATAGCACTTTTACCATATCCGTATGTGATATTAATTGTACAGATAATTTTAATTAATCTAATCTCGAGCTAATCTTTCTCTTTTTAATAGAGAATCAAATTACGTCAAATCGCGTCTCTTACCTTCATTGACGGCCAAAAAAGTAAATCATAAGCGTATTAGGATACTCATGTACATCAACTATCTGATGGCGTTCAGGTCACACGCTTTCGACAATGTACAAAACCGTCAACGGATGGCAGAAAAGCTGAGAAGTCCTCCAAATATCATTTTGGATAAACTATATGAACGTTTCGTCTATCGTGCTTTTAAGAAGATCGGAGGAAATCAAAGGTAGTTAATTCGATAAATTTGTTTTTCACTTCTGATATATATTTATTTAATAATTTTTCGTTAGTTTAAAATTCACCGAGAGAAATGAACAGAAATTGATCTGTTATATGTTGGTTCTGTGTTTGATACTCGACAAGTATCATGTGGATCCTGTTCCGATAAGCGAAGATTTGCGTACTACAACAATTAAGTTGGTGTTTAATTTCATTTACTAGAAATTTTACGATTTATATAAACGTTATTAATTTCATTCTTTTTTGTTAGACTTAACAATTTGTTCAAGTGTATTGGTTGTACGATCCAGAACTTGAGTAAGAAAGAAATAAATGAACTCGGAAAAAATGTTCAACCTAAACGTGCTGTATTGAACGCGCCTCTCAAGTTTCCTCAACCCAAAAAAAGATCGGGTAAAACTCGCTGAAAAATACACTCGAAATTTCTAAATTTTGATTCATTTTTATTTTTATTTTTTACCATCCTTTGCTCGAAGTGGAAAATGATTATTATTTATATCCACTATTCTTTTAAATAGAATTAGATTTTTAGTTTAATGCCATAGTGAATAATTTCTTCACTAAAAAAACCTTTAAAGTAGCAGTAATAATATTATTATATATAAATTAATATAAGAATACCAATAATAAAAAAAAATACTTTTTTTTTTTAAATATCTGAAAATATATAAAAAATCTTTTTAAGAAAAAAAAAAAAATACTATAATGTCGGAAAATCGCTTTTTATTAACACTTGTACAGAAATTACTTCCAGTTTGATTAATTCATCTTTTTTTTTTTTTGAATTTAAGATTTCTTTATTATTATTATTATTATTTATCGCCATATCAAATTTTCATAGGTGTTGGTGCGTTACCACTATTTTTTGTGATTTCTAATCTATATCATCAGACAATAAGGGAACGAATTAATAAGGATTTTTTTTTTTAAAAAAAAAAAAACGCGAAGAATAAAAAAGCATTGAATTTAATTTACTGAACCTAAGTTGTTTGGAAAAATCATCTTCAACATCTTCGTCATCCCAATTGTCTTCCCATAAATGAGTTTCTTGATCTTCTTCTGTTTCATTCCAATCTAATGTATCAAGCGCAAAATTAAATGAAAGGGACCAAATTTGAATTAATGTCAATGGATTCTTTAATAAAATTTCACAACCCATTTCTTACACTTCCAATTACGCAATCCTCAAACTAAAGTGTCATCGACGTACGCTAAAATAAATCTAAGAACTCTAATTTACCCATTTCTCAACTTCTAACCAAAAATGGACATGTAACGTCTCCAAAATTACAGGCTCATTACACGTATATTATTTAACGATAATCTATCACAATTAAATAAACTGCATACCTTCGGAAGCAAATTCTTCAAATTCGTCGTCTTCTTCTAAAGCACCAAGTTGCGGTATCGTTTCTTTTTGCGCCGGAGTTTGTTGCTGTTGTTGTTTATCACCACCAGCATTATCGGCTTGTTGTGGTGTTTTTGAAGAAGAGCTTGGTTGATTTGAAGACATTATGGATATTCTGGAAAAAGAAAAAATTTGTGAAAAAAAAATTTTTTACGTAAGAAAAGCTTGCGTAATATATGTTTCTCACGTGATCAGTAATATTAAAACGTGACGCGTATGACACGAGAGACGAAAAGTTGATTCAATATCAGACCTCCATATAGTCACACAAATAATATAGTCACTCCTCTTTATAATCATATTTCGTTAGTCTTTATAAGTCACATCTAAAGTAGTCACCGAATTTGGTGGAATTACGTGTAATTTTAAATGCTATTTTTGATAAATTACCAAACGGTGACGCAGGATCACATTTGCAAAATGTATATAAACAAGTATTGTTTTCAAAGCATTTAATGTATTTTTTTTTTTAAAAAATGTGGTTTCAAAAAACCTTATATTTAAAATCCAAATCGCGTGGATGTCATCTAATCACCAAGGAAATTGAGAAGCAAATTCCCGACATTCAAAATTTTAGGATAGGAATGGCCAATATTTTTAGTAAGCCTTCCTTTTTTTTTATCTCATATAATCTGAAACTCCAAGAATAATTTTTGTTCCTTTAAACGCAAAGTTACACATACATCCGCTTCGCTTTGTTTAAACGAGAATGTTGATCCAGATGTAAGGACAGACATGGAGATGGCGTTAAACAAAATTGTCCCTGAAAATTTCCCATACATTCATACCGCCGAAGGATCTGACGATATGGTAAAATTTTATCGATCATCGTCTCTGTGTGTGTGACCAAATTTGTTGATTGTTTAATTATTTTTATTTTTATTTTGTTCCTTGGCTTTCTCTTTTTTGATCAAATTGCAAGCCTGCACACATTAAAAGTGCTTTGTTTGGTGCTTCTTTGAACATACCCATTACAAATGGTAAATTAAATCTTGGTACTTGGCAAGGGTAGACATTTTTTCTTTTTTTTTTTTTTTTTTTTTTTTTTTTTTTTTTTTTGATGTTCTCTATATCATTCTTTAATCATCCCTTTACCATATTTTTCTCTTAAGCATTTGGCTATGCGAACATAGAAATTACGCATCTGGAAGAACAGTAGTTGTAACCCTAAATGGCGAAAAATAGGTTACAGATAGAAAAATTCCGTAACTGGGATAATATTTTAAAATGAGATAAAATTTTTTTTTGAGTTGTGGAATAAAATTTAAATGAAAAATAAAATGATTTTGTATTTATTTCAAAAAGAACAACTCGCTACTAATTAATTAGATAACGTAATTTGTGGTCAATAGTTAAAACGAATTTGTTCATTTAATTGAAAAAGATTTTAATATGTTGATTAGATGTTAAGAAATATGTAAGCGATTTTTTAAATAATTCTTGTCCGACCTTGGATTAGGATTTCTATCAAGGAAAGGGAAAGCAACAAGTTTTCAGAAGTTTAGCCTCATGTTACACAGTAAACAGATCAGCTGTTACGTTCAAAGGAGATGGTTTCCTTGATTTGATCACCCCGAAACCCTCATAAGGGTCCAAGGTATATCTTATACTTATTGATACTTATTGAAGAATAGTTAAAAGAGTTTGTACCATTTCTAAACCTATTCTCATTGAGATTTACAGGGATCTGGTACTTATTAATACGATCCCACGAAATGCGCAGAAGCCATGCAAAATTTTAATGAAGCAGTGGTTACATAAATAGTATCTTGTTGTTTGTATGCTAAATATAAAATATAATGCTTTCACCTTTTTATAGGTACTTTACACCTAATCTACAATTTTTTTTTTTTTTCTTCTGAAAGATAAAATGCAAAGTTTTTTTTTTCATATAGAATGCACGTACATTGTACGTCGAAGATTTTTTTTTTTTCATTTAATTGGTTTTATAATCCTATTTAATACTATGCCAAACCATCTTGGCATAAGTTTTTTCACCCTTTCAAAATCCAGCTCAATCATAGAATCATCGACATCAGAATAATATAAATTATGTGTACTTTGACACATTAAATGTCTAGTCACCTCGGTGTAATTATAAGATTTTCTGCCGGAACCCCAACATAATTTACACTTGAATAATCGAGCGTATTCATTGCATTGCGTCAAAAGCGAAATGCATCCTTCGATTGTTGAAAAAGGTCCATAACGCCTATGTCGTTTGTTCCTTATATATTCACGAGCTTCATTCCTTATTTGTCGAACCACATCGTCCATGTCAGTTATCACCTCTGGAGGTTTAATGAACGACGGACACCATTCAAGACAATCGAGTACCGGTTCATTTAAAAAAATCCCACTCTTTAAATCCATTATATCAGATAGTCTCCTATAAGAAGTGATCAATTGAATGATCCTACGTATAATTAACCTTCGATTTTGATTTTGAACTATTAAAAGATTATTTTTCTTCCAATCATTATAATCATTTTTTAACCTTTCATATAAATTCGGCCAAGGATCCGTATCCATAAAAGGTATCCTCAATGAATCATTAGCCTTTTTATATGAAGGTTGAATCAAGATTGTTCGATTAAAGTAAATTTTGTTACCAAAGTCATCAGTAGTATCTTCAAGCTTTTGAACGGTCTTTCGTAGAAACTCTTGTTTTTCATTAAGCAACCATGTTAACCTTTTCTTATCATTTTCCCCTCGCTTTGCAGCGTCTTCAATCTTGCCTTGTGCGATTAATTGCTTTTTAAAGATCCAATCTCCAAGTTCTTCCGGTGGTACCGAATGACATTCTCGTAGAGTCTTTACGAGGTCTGAAGTCAGGTATACGCTCTTTACAACATTTACATTGGTCTGCATCGAACTTAAATGTTCATGGGGTAAAACAAGGGTGATGTCAATCGGTGTTTTAGCCCATTCAGGGATGTTATCAGGAGCTCTGTTTAGTGAAACAAATAGGGAAAGAAAGAAGTTAAGGAAAACGCCTTTTTGGGGGGATAAAAATAAAGGAGAGAATTTGATCATTCAATTTTTTTTTGCATCAGCTTGCTTACTAACATCGTAATCCTTCGACGAAAACACGGTCGACATAATCTAACACGAAAAGCCCAATATATATTTGGTATTTCCTGATCACTTTTACATATTTGACATTTCCTTTCAACCATGGATAATTTTATAAAGGAAATTTCATCCATTCCTTCAGGTGGATCTAATTTCATGTGCTCTTCGAACTTTGTTCTTGAAGTGCGCCAGATACCTTGTGTTATATGTGAAGTTGTAGAGTGCAACCAGTAATGAAATTGTCGACAAACTCCCATCATGGTGAATAAGTCAACGTATGGTAAGTGACAACAAATTTCAATGAATATGTCAACGGGCATATGAACTAATGTAGGGCATGCGCCCGTAAAAGGTATCGTAGAAGACGATGATGAATGTGGATCATTACATCCTTCCATGTTTTAAATCGTAATAACTTTAATTTGTGAGGGAAAAAAAAAAAATTAAAGATATTTTGATAAAAATGTAAAAAAAAAAAAAGTAAAAAAAAAGTTTACAGGAAGGAAGGAAAAAAAAAAAATTAGTTTATCAAAATTTTGAAAATTTTTGTTGTAACATTAAATGGTTATATATAATAAAGTGTTGTAATCAGTATGTCACGAAAATTATACTAAATAATGACATGATAAAGATTTTTTTACAAAATGCCGAAAAACGGATACTAATTTCCACGAAAGAGAATTAAAATTGATAGTAAAAAAAAAAATTTTTTTCTTATTATAAAACTAAAAGGATCATAAAGCGAGAACATGTGAACGATTGAATAGAAAAAAAGGGTTCATTTACGTAATCACATGATCAAGTATATTATGTTCCAATTGTTGTAAAAGTAACCCATGAGAATTTGGGGGTTTGGAGGATTATTTCTGAAGTTAAAACACGAAGAATTTTCCGTGTTACAAATAATCAAGCAACCGTTACCAATTTAGGAATCCCAACAAAATGTTATCATTGTTCAGTCAGAATCCTTTTCGCAACACAACAGATTTTCTCACCAAAATTTCAATTTCACGATAATCGTGGATTTGATATCTGTCAAATAATTTTTTTTCGAATAAACGAGAATTTGAACAAGATTTTCTTCTTTTATGTAGAAGATCTTTGTGTGCTCGTGAGATTTTTTTTTTCAAAATATTAATTAGACTTTTTTTTTTCTTCTTCCTCCAAAAAGAACGGATTGAATCTCATGGGTTGAACAAATTATGAATTCCTTTTATGTAACTAACCATTCATTGGTTTTATCAAAGCATACCATGATATCAAGGAAAATTGGATGTCCTTTTAGAATCTCTAGCTTCGTTCCGTTCCTTCTGAAGGAGAAACGCGGCACATGTTAATGCATTGTTAACGTTTCACCAACAATCATGTTTACGCGAACTTACATTTGATGTAAACCAGTTTAAAATTTTTTTTATTGAAATCATTATATATGCAAAAATATTTATATTTAAACGGAAAATATTTAAAATTGATAAGGGGGATGTTGATAATGAAATTTACTAAATTATGATATTGAGAAGATATGAATGAATGATAAATACAAATGAAGTTCCTCTAATTATTATTAATTATTATTATTATTATCATTTATTATCGGTACTATTATTATTAGTGTTATTATTTCCTCCACAAATTTTATAATCTGGAATTTTTGAAACTATTTATAGGATTATAATTATTTGTTAGGCGGGAAAGGTTAGCTGGTATGGGAAATCACTTCAACCATATGATGATCAACCACCATTGATCTATTCTTTGAATGTTTGACAAGATAGTACTGGAAGAGTTCTGCATTGGTCGTATTTGCTTTAACAAAGAAATCAAAGAAATCCCCTATAATAGGTATAAAGCCAACCTTTTTTAAGAAAGTAAAAAGGATAATGATTAATTAATGACATAAAAAACGTGGGGGGGGGGGGGATAAAGATAATACAACGAACGCTAATTTCTTTCTTACCCCAACATCCTTTGCAATATTCCAAGTCATCTTACTAAGCATTTCTACAAGATCTCTATTTTGAAATTGAGAATCTTCCGCAGTTCGTTTAGCCGATTTGATTAACATCAATGATAACCAAACTCCCAAGAAATCTCCTATTACTGGTACTAGCCCTTTTATTAAAGACGAAATAAAGTTAACATTAAAATTTCAAATAAAAAATCGAATTAAGAAAAATGTCTTACTACGCTTACCGAGAATAGGATCTAAACCGAAACCACAACAACAATTTTCATCATACCGATATGCGATTTTTTTAAATGATTTCAAAGCTTTGGTTTCTTTATCCGTTAAACCTACTGGAATCTTCCATCTGTTCACCTTTTCTTTCCCATTCGCTTTAATTAAGTATTTGGGGATGTCAACATCCTCATGTGGTGGGGAAGACATCAAAATACCCATCTTTTATATACTGTTTGTGAAATTTTTTTTTTTTTTGATGAAAGGAATTACTTTTTTGACAAAATAATTGAGTTTTTAAGAAGGGATTTGAAAAATCAAAGATGGAATAAAAGCAATAGATTTTATATAAATTTTGTTGATGCACCATATGACGCACATGTGATGAATGCAGTTACACATCCTATCTCACAATGCAACTTGATTGTATCTCTGAAACGAGTTTTAATAATCATCACATTGCCAGGCGAATCTCTTCTGGGCTGAACCTTAACGCCAACTAATTTTAGTGTCGGTACCATTCTTAAGACTAATCCATTTTTTACCAAAATTAAGGGCTCGTGATGTTTTAGATTCGGTGATACATTATTTTGTCAAAGAAAAAAACCGAAAACAATACTTTGGCCAATTATAAAAAAAATTTTTTTGATTGTAGTTATAAAACAAAGAAATCTTCGAGAAAACGAACTAGGCAACCAATAACACCCGAATCGAAAGTATCCTAAAACTCATAAAATCCCTTGATGTTGTTTCAAACCTTTGAATTATCGAATCCTTTATGTAAAAAATTAATGAAACAAATTTTATTTTTATTTTTTTTAGGAAAAACGAGAATTATTTTTCTACCCATTTACATAAAATATTAGGTAACTTGTATTTTGCTTAAAATCCCATTTCATGTGTGGCTTCATTTAAAAATAAGAAAGTTTTTTTTTTTTAACAAACAAAAAATTTTGTCCATTCTGGATTGAAAATATAAACAACCGCCCTCAAAAATAATTCAACATAATGGATAACTCGGTTAAATCCTCGGTTAATTGTTTGTTGGATATAACGGTTTTTTAACAAGCCATAAATGGTAGCAGAATCTTGGCTATGAAAGCCACAAATGAAATGCTTCTTGGCATTTTTTTTTTTTGTTTGATTGACACATTAATTCTATTTTTATTCGAATATGGTAAAGAAAAAATACTTTTTAATGTGATTGGTTCTTGAGTTGATGTCCGATCCACACCGATACGGGCATCAGAAAAGATTTACAAAAAAAAAAAAAAAAAAAAAAATTTGTCATTTTTAATGTATGTACAAACAAACCCTTTCGAGGTGATAAGGGAAACCCCAAATAAATAACAAAAGTACATTTCCTTTTAAGAAACGAAAGTTATTTGTCTTCATTGAAAAGGTAAGGTTGCAGATCAATTTTGGTTAATTCTCCTTTTAAAAACACACACCCCCACTTTTCGCACAAAAAAAAAAAAAACTTTAAATAATAAATTGATATTCTACACGAATTTCCGTATAGACCAATGCACAAAACGAAAACATACAATAAGTTAATTAGTTATTGTTTGTTTACAAAAAAAAAAAAAAAAAAATAGAATAAAAATTATATAATAATAGGTACCATGCGAAATCTTTATTGGTTCACAAGTACATTTCACGTGACATTTATTAACATCGTGTAAATTTGTACAATAAAATAATTCTAGAAAACCCAATTCATTGGCCGATTTATTAAACATGCATTTATTAAAAAAACAATTTCGTTTTATTTACGTGTCACCAATAAAACACCGCTGAACATTCTCAAGCAGGGCAATATAATTAATAAAATTTAAACAAAATCATCGAAAAATGGAATCCTTTTTTTGGCATTTTTTTTTTATTTTTATTCATTGCTTGATTACTCTCACTTTCTTTCCTTTTTCTCTCTCCTTATGACCATTTAAAAATCTGGTCGTCTTTTTCAAGAGAAATATATATATACAATTTATTTATTTATTTATTATATACATACATACACATATAAATATAACTTTGGCCAAGGTTTTCTTTTTTTTTTTTTTTAACAAAGAGATTTTTTTGTATATTATGCGCTTATCGACAAAGCATTGAGCCATCTAAAGAGTTCTATTAAAGAAATAATAAATAATAATAATAATAATAAAATGGCCTCAATGATCGCTATTTTTCGACATTCTTTTATATTTAGACAAACCGTTTTCACTATCCCGTTTCGCATATTAATTTCTTTATTTGATCTAATATTTCATGAATTTGATAAATTTCTGGGAATAAAGTTTATAGATGAAACCATCAGTGAGATCACAAACAAACAAATAAATTATAATATTTATAATTCCACACTTGATAATTCTAGTTCTTATGATTTAGACGATATAATTGGAACAAACTATAGGAAACGGAATCCAAGGCAAAAATTTTCTTCAAGTAAACCTCCAAATAGTTATTCTGTTGAGTTAGATGACGATGGTCTTGATTTATTTAAAAAGCAATGTCCTACACCTCCTACAAGGGAGATGAATTCATTGGAACATCAACAAATAATTCCCAACGTTTCACATTCGTGTCTAAATACTGATGCATATAATCTCAATACAATAGAACAAAATAGTTCACCGGTTTCATCATTCATGTCTAATTTTGTAAATGAATTAAAATTATCAACGGATTCCCCTCAAGAGAAGGACGCACAGCCCGCCTCTGTCGAAACGGAACAAAGTTACAACCCGGTGACATCATCAACTTTATCGTGTGTATCAGAAATAATAGGTCACGAGAAGAGTGACGGCACCTCTCGGTTCGCGGAAGCGTTCGAAAGAGCCTCTCCACCGGACGCTCAAGGCAATGAAATACGACATGGCTCCCCGTCGATTACTGCGCCTGCAACAACCGTTGCGGAAGAAGAATGTGATGAGCAGATTTTCACAAAAGATCTTATCCTGATTAATGATGCCATTACCCCTCCAAATGAAATTTGCGATGCGAAAATATCATTAAGCGAAGTAGCTATCGCTACGGTATCCTCGAAAGTCACCCACTTGAAAAGCGCTGAGCCACGAGTCCCACCATCATTCAACGCGAGCATACCCATCGATATCTTTATCGAAGTATGCTATCACCTTTCCCCGGCATCGCTATTTTCTTTGATGTGCGTTTGCAAACAATTTCGTTTTTGGTTAAATTCCTCTGCTTCATACGTGACGCAAGATATTTGGCGCACTTCAAGGATGAAATATCTTGAAAGGATCAAGTTACGCCCACCAGTTGGAATGGAAGAATCAACATACATCAAGCTAACGATGCTAGAACGAGGATGTCAATTCTGTGGGACAAAGAAAGAAACACCTAAAGTTTATTGGGCCTTTCGGGTAAGATCTTGTCGAGAATGTCTTAGGAAACGAATAATAAGGTATGCAATTCATATCAGAGTTGTATTTTTTTTAAAAAAAAAAAAGAAAAACGATCGGTTTCATGACTAATCAGTCGCTTTTAACATCATCTTAATAGTTCCGAAAACCTTCCGAAATGGGCAAAGTTACCTATTGATATCACAATGCTTGTGCCATATGAACGTATTAACGCGTTTGACTCCAATTCGAACGAAAAGATCACCGCATATTGGGGTGAGCATTTAGAACAAGGGCGTCGAGAATGTATGTCAAATCCACTAAAACTACGTAGTGCGTGGATACAAAAGAAGAAACTTTGGGTTGCAGAAATGCTTATAGAGGTTGAGAAACGGGAAAGGATTGATGAATTGTGTTTTAAAAAACAATCCTTGGATGATGAAAGGATATTTAGAACCCTTTTAGACGAATTCCGTCAGATCAAGGATGAAAAGGGACAACAAAAATATCTTGATAAATATATTTTTCAACTACCCGCCTGTCTCGAAGCTCAGGGTACCTGGAAGATTCCATTCATGACACACCCTTGGCCAACCTTTATCGATAGGCTAAAGATGGAATATCCGACGGTTTTGAATAAGATGCATAGGCTTCAACAAATGACCGAAATGATGTTATCGCTTATAACGTCATATGACACTTTAGCATCCGATATTAAAACTTCACCGGAACAAGGTTATCAAATTTATTTAAACGATCCGGTTATAGATTGTATTCAATGGTGTCCATCATTTATGAACCCTCCGTATGTAAATAATGATGAGAGCATTCCTTGGACCGAAGAATATTTGATCAAGGTCTTGATTCCAAAACTTCGTAAGGAAGCTCGACAATTATTAAAGAATCCAGAGTTCAAGCGACCTGGACCGTTTACGAGTGTAAGGGGATGTATGAATCTCATTGAAAAAGAAGTTGAGGATAAAGAATTCTTCAAGTGTAGATTATGTTGGAAGTCTACAAGAAAACTACACAATTATGATGGAATTTGCAGGCATTTGACAAGCGGCAGACACAGCATCGCTAGAATTGATGACGAACGAATGATTGAAGCTGACAGGGAAAAGGTCAAAAAACTTTTACCTGTTTGGTTTGCTAGGTTTCATTAAAAAAAAATTGTAAAGGTATATATGTATAAAGATAAATGAGATCTTTGTCTACCCCTTTTTTTTTCCTTTTAGTGAGAAAAAAAAATTTTTTTTTTTTTCATTTATTGTGATTGTTATTATTATAACTGAACATTAATTAATAATTTTTTTAAAAAAAAAAATACGTGAAGGATTAATATAATAAATAATTTAAAAAAAAAATAAAAAGAAAAAGAAAAAAACAAGTGAATTGTTATTTTTTTTTTTTCTTTTTTGTAATTAATAAAAAATGGTGTAGGTGTCATTTGTTTTTATAAATAGGATTTTCTAATTTAACAGTCACACTATAATAAGGAGAGATAGTAAAATCCTTACCACTCCACTTTGGTTGATGAGAAATTTCTAAATTCTTCAATTCTTGAATCGACTTTTTTAATTCCTCTTCAATCTCCAACTCAAATTTTTTTAATAACTCATAACCACTAATTCTAAAAGGTTCTAAAATGTTTTCAATTTGTTCAATATAAGGATCAATACCGATAATCCTTTTAACAACATCACTGGCAACGTCATGATTATTATTTTTAAGAGAAGAAGAATAAAAGGAAATATTAATATAACTTCTTAAGTTCCAACTTGTTTCATAAATACAAGCTTTTAAAGATTCTATAAAGTCTTGTAACATTTCCTCGCATTGTTCCGATGTTGGAAAGGAATTATGATGTAATACCGATGTCGATAATGAACGGGGTGAACAGGGAATTTGAAAAAAATCCATTTCTATTTTCAATTCTTGCTTTGTTATAGGACTGTTTGACCCTAACCAAAGAATTTTACCAGTACGATAAAATTCCATTATATAATGAAATGCCTTTCCATTTCTGTCAATGAAGTATTCGTTTCCATTAGGCCTAAGAAGTTCTTTATTTCTCTCCTGAAACATGGTGCCAAGTAACGTATCTGGATATGATGTTAACGTTGTTCGATATGTTTCATACTACGAACCAATAATAATAATAAAAATATAAGAAAAAAAAAGGAACAAAAAAAAAAAAAAGTTGAAGAAAAATTGTCCCGTGAAGTAAGAAGTTACCTTGATGCCACCAACGTTCAAAATGATTCTCCCTCCGTCATTTTGAGAGGTCATTTCTTAATTTTGTTGAAAATAAAATTTTACGGGAAAAGGAATTTGTTGATTCGTTTTTTGAACAAAAAAGTTATTAAATTTTAATTTACAATGATTTTCGTGCAACAAACATTGTCCAAATCGGAATTACCAGTCAGCCTAAAATTTTTCTTTGCAGTTGCCGATTACTGCGGAAAATTCCTTAATAATCAAGAGACGATGGTTGATAATTATGAAATCCTGATTACGATCGAAATCATGCTTATGTTATGTCAATTAAGCCCTGATTACCCCATTATCGAAAAAATTAAAAAAAAAAAGAAATTCGAAAGTATAAAAGATTTGTTTGGTTGCGTGATTTCAGACATCATGATACATGAATTTTCTCACGTTTTTGTGAAAAAAAAGGGAGTTTATCTCGAAGTAAGCTCGTAATGTATGAATACTATGAATTTGTAAGATAAAATGTAATTTCGATTATAAAGCTAATTATAACTTGAAATATTCGAGAATATAATTTTTTTATTTTGTTTTTTAATTAAAATAATATTACTGAAATTACTGGTTTGCATTGTTTATACTCTCAATGAAGGTTGAAAGTCATTTATCAGTTTTTAGAATATCGGTGTAACATAATTAAACCATTTCTTTCTTCTTTGTTACTTGGAAATACGCGCTTACGGTAGCACGAGGATTTTATTACGAGAAAACGGTTATTTTTTAAGAATCAATGAGAAATTAATTATTGTTGTAAACAAGACATATAACGATTTCACGACATGTCGGCTTTGACAAACATGCATGCTTTACGCGTTCTAAGATGTTTTGTAATTTCGTGTGAAAAAAAAAAAAATTTTTACTTTATCTCAAACCAAACGGTTATATCGGTGTACAAATGGTCGTTGTAATGATGGATGTTTTTAGAAATTATTGAAAGAAAAGCAATGTACATTCTTATCTTTGGCTGTTTTTTTTTTTCTTTTTCTTTTTGCGAATTCTAATACGTGTGATGAATCAATTAGCAGTAAATTCATTGAATGAATCAGAATAGCACGATAAGATGAAAAACAGTTTCGGTAACGGAAAAAACTTTTGAAATTTTAATTTAAAATAAAAAGAAGGTTTCGTTTTTGTAATTTCATTTATTAACAAACTTAAATTTTTTTACTTGCATCTGAACTTACCTTTTTGATAAATTTTGAAAGCTTATTGTGGGTCAAAAAAAGGATTATAATTACATGTAAAAAACATTGATGGTGCTACATCAGATTTTTTTTAGAAAAAAAAACGGTATTTAGAAACGGAAAAAGATCAACATTGTCATCAAACAATGAGAAGTTTGAGACAATGAACATTTTTACAATGCAATTCCTAAAATAACGGTACGTTTTTGTAATAATACATTTCCAGTTGAAAATTTTTTTCAAAGAAACTGGAATAAGTTAAAGTTAATAAGTACATTATTTGAAAATTTTATTTCAATTGACTTTAGATAATCAAAAATGCTTTTTTTTTTTTTTTAGGTATATATATACATATCAATGGTCCAACATCTGTTGCTCGCCACCCTTTTTTATTTTGCGAAAAAGAAATTTTTCATAATTTAGGTCAGGAATCATAAACATATAAGTTTAATCATAAAAACCTATATATCAAAACAAGTTTAATTTTACCCGCAAAAATCCCTCCTTTTTCATGGATCCTGATATCGTTGTTCGTTTACGACCACCACCTATTCCTGTTATCACCATAACAGACCTAACAGACCTTTTGCCACCAGCAAATGCTTCAATGAATACTAGAGATATTCAAAAAAAATATTTCAACGGAGCAAGGGCATATGAGGTAGCTAGTAATAGACAAAGGGTCTTACAGGGAATTGATTCCTTACCTAATTATATTGCTCGTTTCATATATGGCAAAAATTGGAATTCCGAACCGTCAAACGTTAAGCAAGCATATTGTGATATCGCTCATCGAGCGTATGAAACTTATCAGGAAAGATGTATTACATTCAATCAAAGAACTTCTTAAGAGTTTACCCATTCTTTTTTGCAATCTTCACTTCACTTCTGATACGTTTGATACGTTTAATATCCCACTTTCTTTACTTTTCTTTACTCTGATATTTATTGTAGATAATTGATTTATTATACAATAGTTTGTAATTAATCTTATATCCTTTATCAGATTCGTTCATTTGTTTTTTTTCAATAAATATCTAAATTTCAATTTTTACGCGTTCTCCATCTGGAAAAAATACCTATGAACTCAAGTATAATGAGAAAGTTACTTTTTTCCCATTATATCTTACAAAAGAAAAATTAATTATATATATGTATATTACATGTAGAATGATCGAATTAATTTAATTATGTTCAAAGCGAAGTATGTTAAAAAATGATAGAGTTTTAAGAAATTTTTCCAAAAAAAAAAAAAAAAGCATATATGTATATATATAACTTTTCTTATTATTTGTTTATAATTTTAATAAAAATGATTTGTTGAACATTCTTTAAGAAGCTAGAATTATTCGAATTATAAAAGTTCAAATTAAATTATACATAAGGTAGTAACTAACTATCTTTATAAAAGAAAAATAATCTAACCAAAATAAAAAAAAAAAAAGACCATGAATTCTTTGTTAAATCGCAATAAATAACATAATTTCTCTAATAAAATCTTGAAAAAGGATAATTATTTTTAAACGCGTAATAAGAAATCGAAAAAAAAAACTTTCTTATTAGCGAATGGTACAAACGCGTGAGATCATATCATTTATAACATTTCGTGATCATCACCTCCTTAAAAAAGGGTGTGGCTAAAGGTATTTGATGGAACATCAAAGAATTCGAAATGTAGTGTAAAAACCGACGATTTATGATTTACCATTGTTCTACGAAGTATTTCTATTTATGTGTTCAAAGTTGTTTATGTCACTATTCAAAACTTCCAAATTTATATAAATGTTTAACCAAACATTATCAGGGGGAGTGTTCTCAGGAGAAAGGAGCCCAGAAGGAATTAATTTTTCACAAAGTATTTTTTTTTTGCACATTTTAATATCCTTATCAAGTTAGCAATCTCAGAACGCATAATCTAACCGGAATTCGTTTTCCATGATTTCGCCGATAAAATACTGTTACACTACCTATCATTAGTTCCCAGTATCCTATCGTCGTTACACGATTTCCAAAGTCGATTGTCAAAAAACACACTTATCACATGATTAGTTCCTTTTTTGGGATAAAACGCCATCTTTTACTACGTAACATGAGACGAAAGCAGTTTAACTACATGGTCTTGCACTGCACCACTTAATTCCGGGATACTTAACTTGGGCCGGTCCTGTAAATTCATCCAAAAGACGCAATCAAAATTGTTATCATGATGACGATACTAATAATGAAAAAAAATATATTGTAACCTTAAAAGGCAAAGTGCTTAGCCATAAATTACATCTCCTTTTCGAGAGATTTTATTTACAGTTTTAGTAATTTCGATTTAAACCAAAAAAAGAGAAAAGCAAATAAATATTTTGTAAATAAAAAAAAAAAACCATTAAATATTTCTAATTAAAATAAAAAAATACTTTTGTAAAAAAAAAAAAAATGTTTTGAAAAAGAATAAATTCTATAAAATAATCCCACCAATTATTATTTCTTATAAATAGAAGTAAATATAAAATTCTTAACAAACTTATTTAATACTTGAAAAAAAAAAAAAATTCGATTGAAATCTATATAAACAAATTAAAAAAATAAAAAAAATTATATTTTTTTTATTAATTATACATTACATCTAATAGTATAGAATTTTGATGTAAATTATAATTATAATTGTATGTCATTGAACGGATATTTTAACGCCCCGTTCAATAACAATAGTATTTATTATCCGTGATATTAGGATTAGTGCATGTGCCAAGATAAATATAATGTCGATCGAAAAAAACCAGTAACCTTTCAAAATTGGTAAAAAAAAAATATAACGCAATCTTTATTTAACGAAGTTACAACAGTTTAAACTGAACAACTTTTTCAGTGATTAATACATAGGAAACGGTAGGAAAAAAACTCTCTAATTATTCTTTAAATTCCACAAAATAGTTTGCGGGGCAATCTTTCATGAAACCGGTGCGAGGAAAATTTCTGAGTCCCCGTTTTTTTTTAACTACATCACCTTCTAATTAGGGATAATGCTCATTTGTAATCGCATCAACGAAATACGAAAAATAAATGCGTTTTATACTTTGTTAAATTGTTGCTTGTATTACTGTTTAGAAATGTGAAACGAAAATGATCAATCACATGATTTTTATGGGAATTCTGTGTAGGCACTTGCATCTAGCATGGTCCGTCCTACTTTCGGACGAAACCATTTATTTATACTGCATCATTAATCACGACATAATTCTTGATAAATGCAAATTAATTAAATTCATGTTTATTTTTTCTTGGATTTCTGCGCCAATCGGCAAGTATTTTTTGCGAATTATTTTTTTTTCAATTTACTGAAGGTATTACTGCGCCAAATATCTCGTCATGAATAGATCTTTTTTTTTTTAATAAAATTTTATTAAATCTAACTTATTTGAGAAATACAATTAATAAAAAAAAAGGGGGGAACGAAAAAAAATTACAAGTCACCACCAGATTAAAAAGATAAGCTAAAGGTACATAATAGCCTGTTTTATAATACAAATTCTTATCTAAAAAAAAATAAAATAAATAGAGAACTAAATAATAATAAATGTTTGACCATGAAGATTGGTATTTACATAACAAATGGAGAAATGAAAAAAAAGAATTCTTTTTTTAAAATAAAATAAATTCTCTTAATTTTACAGCATACTAAACAGCAATTATAATGAATGTGTCATTCTAAAATCACATCTTTATAAAAATGCTCTTTTGAATTTATTTTTAGGCTTATTATATACAATTAATTTTTCCTATATTTTATGAAAATTTTTTTTCTCTCTACATAATTTATAAAAATAAAGCATAAGTTTTCCTTTATGTTTTCGTAGTATTAAAAGATTTTCGTCCTGCAAAAAAAAAAAATTATTCCTATATCTTAAAAATATAAGAATGATTGATTCTTTTTTTTTTTTTTTTTTTTTTTTTTTTTTTTTTATAATAAAGTTCTTTATGTGCAGAAACGAAGGAGGTTGTTTGAATTTTGAAATAGAAATCAATATCATTTCAAAATTTATCTTTAGATTCCTTTTGTTCGATTTTAATAGAGGATTTCTTTTCTTTATCAAGGTTACCAAATAAGCGAATTCCCAATTGAGAAGAGTAACGAAGTAATTCGTCGATACTCATTTTAGATAAATTAACAGAATCGAGAGCGGACAAAGGAGAATGGCCAGTTTTTTGAGTGGGAGTTGCAGCTTTAACAGTTTTACTAAGATCGTCAACCAAACTTTCGATTCTAGCAATTCTTGTGCTTAAGCTATTAATAAAATCATCACTTTGATCACATTTGTAACAATTGTTCTCATTATTGATTTTACTTCTATGATAAGGATAAGTGTTTACTCTTCTTGAGATCGCAAGTTGTCTTCTACCAACGTTATTAGATGATGAGCGTCTTGACTGTTCAGATTTCTTGGATTGCACGGTATTCAATTTTGATTGCATTTTCTTTATTATGGAATAATGAGGAGAATAAAACTTGATACTTTTGCAAAGAGAAAAAGATAAAAAAACTTTTTTTTTTAATTTTTTTTTGTAGATTGAATTTTTAACTGCAGAAAAAGCTGTTTCGGTTTGACGAGTATTTATATTTTTTTTTTTGATTTGGTGTAACAAACAAATTTCATCATAATTTATGATATAAATAGATCTCTCTGTATACTCTAATAAAATATATTGCAATTTAATTCGGTCACTCATAGAAGACCCGATAAAACTTTTATGACCCAATTTTTTTTCCGAAAAATTTTAAAAATTTTTTTCGTTTTTAATGTTGTAAACCGGATATTGAATTCACAGCCCAACCATGAAAGTGCATGTGAAGCTTGATTATTTGACCGCATAAAATAGGTTTGTTGATTTCCACTTTTGCAAGGAAATAATATGTATTTCATGTGTGTTTGCATCCAAAAGTTTTTCATCGAATATATGAAGGAGAAAAACGGTGAATATTTTTTTTTTCGTAATTAACCTTAATGATCCTGATAAGTTCTTCCTTGGCATCCGTTACTATTTTTATTAAATCCGAAAAACAATTCTTATTTTTTTTTTGTAACTAATTTTCTTGGCAGTTTTAGATTTAAAACTTGCAAGAAACTTCTAATTTTCTTTGAATTTGTCACAATAGTGGCTAATACTATGGCTGAAAATGCATTTTGCCACTCACGTGTGAATAGATTTTTCTAGCTTTTATCTGTAACGCTGTAAAAACAAGGAAATCTCAAAACTTTTTTTGTTTTCTCTAATGGGAAAAGAAAAAATTGTTTTACCTCCTGCTTTTCGCGGTTCAACTCTTGGATCCTAAAACTAACTTTTTGACGACTGCGGTGGCAACGTGGCGGACCCTCATATTGATTGCTAATTGTGGCAACAAAGGGACTTTGATGCCATGTGATAACATGGGAAGCATTTTGGTTAAAAAAAAAAAAAAAAAAACGAAAAGGTTGTTCTCAATAAATGATTATTTATTTATCAAGGCATATTATAGCGAACAAATGTATTTTTTTTTAAAAAAAAAAAAAAAAAAAAATCAATTACAATTTGATTTCCAATAATTTTATTATATGATAAAGTCTTTAATTTAAAATAAAACCTCTTAATATTATTTTAACACAAAAATGACCAAGAATAAAAAAAAATAATCTTGACGGTTTAATTAGATAGACTATGGGTAAAATATAAAATAAAAAAAAAAAAAATGCTATATAAAAATGACCCATGAGAAATCTTTTGTGCGATTTCTTTTATCACCAGTTTCGGGTATTTTTTGTCATGAACATTATGTTCTGTGTCTAGGTAAGGAAATTATGTTTGAGAATGGGCTTAGAGTAAACATTGCTGTTTTTAATGATGAAAATCTTTTTAATGTGGAAATTTACATTACTTTGCCACCAGATCCAGATCTGCTATGAGATAAACCTTTATTTTTAGCTTGATTTACAATACAAATGAAAATGAAAACGTACACGTTTGATTCAATTCAAGTAAAAGCACCACCATTCATTTTAAAGAAAAAAACAATTTCGCGTATCATTAATAATGAAACATAAACCGTATTTGAAACTTTATGTTGATGGCTGAATCCTTTGTGCACAAATTTTTTCCTTCTCGAGCATTTTCAGATTTCAAATATCGATAAACTGAATGATGTAATCGGGGAAAAACACTTTACCCATTCGACTAACCTTGTTTTGACTGTTATCACCATTTTTGACAAGGATACACCAAAAAAAAAATAAATATGTATAACGTTTATTTTATTTTTAGGTATTCCTTAATCAAATATAAATATCAAAAATATCAAAAAGATAATGTCACAAAAATTAAGTTATTACTATTTCAAGGAATTGAACCTTAAGACATTTTGAAAGACTGGTCCCTCAAAAACATTTTCGGAAAATTGATCATAAGATGATTTCAAAGGAACTAAAGAAATAAAAAAAAAATGCATGCAAAATTGTAACCTTCATTATGTGAACTGGTTTCACAGTTAAATCATGGTTTTTTCTCTTTTTACTATTTTAGGGATCAAAGTTTCTGGCGCAGCGGCACGTTCCGAATTTTTTTCATTCATTTCAACGGGGATTAAAAATGTCAAAAAAAGTAACCAGAATCTCCTAAAAAAGTAAATTTTCATTACATTATACAAAAAAAGTAACTTTCCTGTTCTACATTATTCAATCGGGGGTTTTTTATGCGCAAATGGTGTACAACACCTTTGTTGGTCTAACATATGATGTATAATCATCTAATTATAGATGAAAAATAATTTGTTCTTTTCATGCACAATGTGTCATAAGATAAAATATTTTACTATTTAGGTAAACATTTATAATAAAATGATTTGATCATTCAAATTTGGGAACTTCGGTTCATCAATGTCCGTGTATGAATTAAAGGAATTACAGGATTACGGGTGAATTTGTATAAAGAATCTTGCGGATAGGTTTAATTAATAATTCATATGCAAAGCGTTTTCATTCTACTAATAAGCGAACATGTTTTGTTTGTATCTTTAATCGAAAAAAAAAGACGAAAAAAGAATAAACTTTAAGTTCACGTGATAAATCAAATGAATTTCGAGACAATTTAAGGACATTATAAAAACTTTTTTAATCCCGGTTAATAACCTGTTCTATTAGAGTTTCTTTTATTATATCAGCCAATTTTTTTTTAGATTCAACGATGACCGGAACTTAAACAAAGAATCATGACCATTTATTTGACTTAAGCATATCAAATCATAAAATATACGAGTCTTCGAATCTAGATTCTCCGAGTTACTATGCAATGATTATTTTCTGACCAATCGTCACAGTTGTATATAAGACACAATACATTATGTAACCTAGTTTATTAAAATTTGTGGAAGGTTAGTTAAGAGTATTGGGTTTTATTATTGTTTTTTTATTTATAACTATTATAATTATTACAAATTTTAAATTTGTAATTTGTAATTTATGTAATATTACTGATTGCAACAATTTTTCAATTTTTAATTGTATATACAAACTTTAAAAATAATAATCTTAGAATGTAAAATATCTTACATAATATCCAACCATACATGTTTGGAGCATTATTCGCTATACTGTCAATAAGCTCTCAATCTGATCATTTGTAACGGTAATAAATTTGATTTATGAATGAAAACTTTATTATTCGGTGATATCGCATATTGTTATATTATTCGTAACGTATCACTAAACTCTAAAAATAATTTTCGTTAATTCGGCCCAATTTTATAGTGTCGCCCAGAATTAAGCTATTCGAGAAATAATATGCTTCTACTAAATTAATTTTCTTTGTTAATAAGTTAAAAATATATATATATATATTATGAGACTTTTACAATAGAAAAGAGTATTAAAAGGAAAAAAAAAAAAAAAATAAGTTAATGCTAATTTTAAATATTTAAGAATTATAAAAAAAATAAAAAAATTTATAATAAATATTTAAAGATAATTAATTTGCAAAATCTTATAAAACATTAAAAGGCAAGGCAAATAATAATAAATAATGTGTTGTTTTTTTAAAAAATAAATTATATATATATATAAATTTTTTTACGTTCAACAATGATTGTGACAAAATGTCTTGGTTTTTCATAACCTAAATTTACTAATAAAATGGAGGTTATGTCAACGGTACATTATCAGTTATATTAAAGATTTGCATCTGAGTAAATACCTGCGATAAAAACACCGTGTGATCTACGCTGTGTCATCATTTCGAGGTGTGAAGAGTCTTCACGTTTGCCAGGCCAACTTGGCACAGTTATAATAGATTTTATCACTGTATGCTATTTTTTCCCAAAGATTCTGGCAAATTTTACTATTGTGTTAATAAAATGCGCGGATTAAACTAATATATTAATCATTGAACGAGTTTATTGGCAAATTAATAACAATTAGGAAAATATATCATTCAAATAAATGTGATCTTTTTTATTTTATTTTTTGCAAATATCATTTCGTAAAAAGTTTTATTGATTTTTGAGATATTAAAGTTTTAACTTTTTAAATGAATTATGATCTAATTGGCTATCATAATCTCTTTTTTTTGGTTGCTTTAATTCATAGAACATGTTGATATGATGTTGGTCAAAAATATGATGACAATTACTTGCATCAATAATTGCAGTCCATTCTTCTACCCTCTATAGTATCAACTTTCTTTCCTCCTGTAATTTCACTGTAGCTGGATAACTGATAAAATACCATCATAATTTCCAATCAGGTTTGTTACTTTATCATAAGAATCTTTATATATTAACCTGGTCAGCTAGTTATAGGATTTTGAAAAAAGAATATTAAAATTATAAGTTATCACAAATCAAAACATATAAACAAAATTTACTAATTTATCTTTTTATCCCTTCTTTTTTAGTCTTATATGGTAAAACTTTTTTGGATCAGTAGTTAATAAAACATCACCTTTACCTTTTCTTAATGCTTTACTTGAATTAAAATAAGATATCTAAATCAAATACAATATTTTTATTAATATTATATTATCTGTATAAATAAAATAAATGATAACATACTTCTTATCTGAATCCACTGGATGTACTATATCTGGTTCTGCTATATTTTCTAAATAAAAGAAAGGAGAATAGGATTTTCCAAAAATTTGATAGATTATAATCAGAAGTACTATGCATTGCTAGAATATAGAGTTTACCCTAGATAGGTCATAAATTTTCCAATTATTATATGAAAGTAATTTTAAATATGTCATAAACATCTTTATTTTAAAAAAAACTTCATAATTGCATTAGAAATAAGATTCTCCTATAATATTTCTATACTAGATAGAAAAAAAATTCATATTGATCATTTGTTTCAAAATATATAAAATATCTTTATACCTCTTAAAATATTGCAATGTAGACTCTTTTACAAGAAGTTCACTTATACTAATTTGTATTTATTAAATTATTTTTATTTAATAGTGTGATCTCATATTCAAATAATTTTAAGATAGATTCTTCTTTAATAATAATTGCATTAATACTATTATATCAAATCTTTAGTACTACTTATTCTAATAATGATATAATATCTAATTCAAATATACTTTCCCTTAATAAACTTTTCCTTATTTCCTATTATATAATATTTTTATTTATCTGATTAACAATTTTAAACATAATGCTTTTATTATTAGTCAGATCTGTATAAGATTCTTTGAATTTTATAAATAATGCATTTATATTATAATTATTATTTAACCATTTTTTAACAAAGGCTATTATAAATCTAACTTATTTTACAAACTATTATAATGATTATCAAATGAAAATCCAAAATTTAATAGTAAATTTCTAAGCTTATCAGTTAAATCAAACTTATTCTTTATAATGATCAAATCTTTATAATTCTAAATTATTTTTTTATGCCATGCAAACTAGTGATATCTAATACTGACTTTATAATTTAGACTAATTTTTAAAAAATAATACATATGCATAAAATTGTAAAACTCTAATAATTACTGAATATAATGATTAATTTTTATTTTTATTAGTAATGAAGGTGAATTTATTATAAAATTGATTAATAAGTTTATAAATCTTATATAAAATTACAGGTAATATTTTTTAAAAATTAATAATATATAATATAAGGTAATAGATTAAAGTGAAAAATAAATGTAAAATATAGATTAAAGCAAAAAGTAAATGTGAAAATCCTATCTGTTTTTATAAAATAATATATTAAAAATCAATTTCTAAAGCTTATTATTCAAAAAATATTCTGTAACTTTTCTGAATTTCAAGATTATTTTCTAAAAAAAATTTTTATCAAAAAAAAAATTAAACAAAGTTGTAAAATGGTCTAATTGTATAAACTTATTTTTTTATAATTTTCTAATATATATTTGAGTGTATAAATTTAAGCAAACAATAAATATTTGCTATATCTTATAATATAAGTATTATTATACTTTTAATCTTAAAAGTAAATGATTAATTATCATTAAAAGATTATCTAAATCTAAATTCTTTTTTATAAGACCTGTAAAATAAAATCTATATTTCTTATATAATAATTCAATTAATATTTTTGTCTACCTAAAGCTAGAAATTCTCAAAACTATTAAACACATTTTTATCTATAAAAGTTCTTCTAATTTAATAGTATTAGTTAGTTTATCATCTTTATTTATTGTAAGAAAATTATTTATAAAAAGAAAAAGTCTTTACTTGTATTTAAAATTTGAGAGAATTTAAAGATCTCAGATAGTATTATAGTAAAAATAAGCTTTATTTAATTTAATAATAGAAAGTTTAATCTTTTAGTTATAATATCTTATAAAAATTCTTAAAATATAGTGAGAATCATATTTATATTTAAAATAATAGAATTTGTATTCAACAATATAATATTTCATTCTAATGGATCTAATGTAGTTAAATATATATAAAAAAAGAAAAAAAAGTGTAATTAGTTAATCAATATTACTAAATTTTTTATTTAAGAAATAAAAAATTAGGAAATACTTACCAGTTATGATATATAATAGGAATTACATAATAATATTTATATTATATTTAGTGTTTTTCTTTTAAAAAAATATTCTAATTGTTAAAATATATATCAGCTTTTTTAAATAGGTTTAACTCTTTATTTTTAAGCTCTTTTTCAATATTACTAGCATGTACACTTCCCTCCAAAAAATATTTAACCACCCAATTTTTTTGATATTTTATATTAATATCTTATTAGTTATAAATATTAGAATGATGATTTATAATTATATATTAATTTTTGGGATTTAATAAATATTTCAAACATAATTTAGTATCTGATTAATAAGTCTAATTTTGTAAAAATTGTAATCTACATCTATAACTAACACTTAATAAATTTTTAATCATTAAACAAAATTTTAACCAAGCTAACTGTAATAAAACCTATATTATATATTATTGCCTTACTTTATAAGAACCAGTATACCAAATTTTATAAATATTTGATTAGTGATTGTTGAGATATTAAACTTTAAAGACTAGCTATTTTCATATAAAAAAATTAATTTTGAAATTTGATTACAATTTTATTCATGGTTAAAATTTTACTAAGTGCTAGTTATAGATATAGATCACTAATTTATACAAAATTGGATTTATTAATCAAATTATGTTTGAAATATTTATTAAATCCCAGAAATTAATATAAAATTATAAATTATCATCTTAATATTTATAGCTAATGAGGTATTAGCATAAAATATTAAAAAGTTAGATAGTCAAATATTTTTTGGAGGGAAGTATATTTTAATTTCTAATTTTATATTATTAGTAAATATTATTACCTTTATAAAACTATATATTTTACATTAATTTATTGCTAATAAAATCATTTTTACTTCATTTCAAATAATTTTTTTTAGATTGAAAATTTTCATATCTTTAATAATAGTAATTAGAAAAGTTTTATAATAGTATTATCAAGAATAAGACAGTAAAATATTATATCAGTATATCTAAAATAAAAAATAAAAAATATTGAAAAAGTTGAATATATAGATATATTATATATATATTAAATAATTTGAGTTATATCATAATAATATATATCATATATTATTTCATAGTATCATATTAAATAAAATACCTTTTTTCATAATGATTATTAATTGATTTAATATTTTATTATATAATCGATTAAATTATTTGATCATCATTTTCAAAAATAATAAAAATTTTTATTAGGACAAATAATCTAAATATTTATATTAAATTTTTATCAATCTAATTTTGCATTTAATTAATGCTATTATGTTAAAGATATTAAAATCTATAGTCAAACTAGTTTGACTCTAATTTAATTTAAGAATCAAATTAAACTAAAACTAAACTGATTTTAAATAATCAATCTATATTAAAACTGTATCTTATAAATTAAAAAATGCATTAATTATTTTAATTAAAATTATTTTCATTTTATATTATTATTTGTATTGCAAAATATCTGAAGGCATAAGTTTAAATAAAAAAATACCAATTTTTCTGATATAAGAAAATCACTATAAAATTTTTTTAACAAAGTAACTACAAATTATAAATGCATTTTATATACTAAAATTTATTTATCTAACAATACCTTTAAAAACATTTAATTAAAAAACATTAAAAATATTAAATTTCAATTATTAATTAATAAGTAGATCCTTAATTTATTTTACTATGTAGACAAAATTATTGCATTTTTATATATAATATTTATGGAAAATTTATCTGTAATATCCCATTATATTATAGAGAAATTACATTATCTATAAGTTTATAGTAAATCAGCAAATCATTAAATTACATAATATATAATTCTGTAAGCAATAGATAGATTATTTGTTTAAGAAAATAAATTAAGCATGATTTATATCAAAAACTGGTCTTTTTACTAAATAAATTCTGTTGTTTTAGTATTTAGTTACTCAGTTAAATTTAGTATGGATGAATATGAAAATGTAGAAACCTTTTTATGCAATATAAGATTAGAATTTACCTTAATGATCTGTAAATAAATATTAAATTAATTTTGGTGATTAAAGATCACTAGCTTGATTTACAGTAGTAATTCAAGCTATTAAATTAATTAAATTAATTAACTCTAAATGTTAAATATATGATAGAACTTAATTATGTTGCAAAAATAAAGTGATAATAACTAATTAATTTCTGCATATTCTTGTATTATGTTCCACTTCTTTGCATTTACTACATATATATTTCTTTTTATTTACTTTATTACTTATTGTGGCATCTTACTGAAAAATTCACAGTCTAGATAATTATTCTTTATTACTTTTTTTTTCCTAATAGCAAAACTGGAAAATCTATCAAATTTCAAGTAATAGTGAAAAGCTATATCAAAGTTTAGGAATAATAGCTCTTTATAAAGATTAGGACAAACATTTAATTTGAATAAGTTAGAATCAAATTGAACATAACTCATTCCTTCTACTTAAATAAAAAAATGTGAAAGATAATAATAAAAGTAAAAAATAACAAACAGATATTCGTACCATTTTGTGTATTAAATCCAAATATTTCATTTGTATTATAGTTGTTAGTTTGGAATTATGAATAATGAAAGAGAGTATGTGAATTACTAGTATCAAAAGTTTTATATTTCAATAATTCAAAAATCTCATAGTTATCAACACTTTCAGTAAAAGAATTAATTAATGTAAAAAAGTATATAAAAGCGAATAAATATTATTTTATATAAAAAGTTTATTATAGTTTATGATATAATAATTATATATTGTATTATATAATCAGTAATGGCTTTACATCTGTTATATATAAATTAATCTAATTTTTATATATAATTTTTTATATAATTTGATAATTATATTTAATTATAAAATTATATACAATTTAAATTTAAATTAAAAAAGTTTGAAATATTTTATAGTAAAATAAATATTATTTTTAATTTAAAGCTTTATTAAAATTATATATTATTTATACTGAATAACAAAAATGTCTTGATATCTATTTACTTAATATATATTAATCTCTTATATTTCAGAATTAAAAATAGTTTTAATTTATTAAGTAAAATAATTAAAATTTAAAATTATAAAAAAAAAAAAAAATTTATAAAAATTTTTTAAAGTCTAAATCTAAAAAGAAAGAGAAACATTTCTAAAAATCAAAAAAAAATTAAAACACTTTAAAAAAAATTTACAAGCCTTACTTTAAAATAAAATAAAAAATAAATTAAGAATCTAAGCAAAAGAAAACTATTTTTTTAAAAAAAATATTTTTAAAATTATAAAAAAAAATCAAAAATTACTTTAAAGACTAAAAATCTAAGAATTTCAATATCTGTAAAAAAAGTAAGTAATTATTTATTTGTTAATTTAATTAATTTAAATATTTACTTTTTTTTTATAAGACTTGCTTTCAATTAATTAGTTTAAGGATTCTGATATTTATAAAAGAAAAAGTAAATAATTATTTAATTTTTAATTAATTTAAAAATTAAAAAATATTTATTTACCTTTTCTTTAAAATTTTGCCTTTAATTCAATTAATCTGAAGTTTATAATAATAAAAAAAAATAAGTAATTATTTAATTATTAATTTTATATAAATAAAAATAAAAAAAATTATATTTACCTTCTTCTTATAGGATTTTGATCTCAATTTAATCAATTTAAGAATTCTAACATCTACAAAAAAATGGTAAGTAATTATTTAATTTTCTTAATTAATTAAAAATAAAAAAAAAAAATTATTTTTTTTTTATAAAATTTGTCTTCAATTTGATTGATCTAAGGTTTCTAAAATTTTTAAATTGTGAAATTTTTTGGATTGTAAGTAAGTTTTAATAAAATAGTTTTAATTAAATATTATTTTAATTTAATAAAAATAATTATATTAACTTATCTTGTAGAATGATTTAGTAAAGTAATGATTTTTTTCATAAAAAGAATATTTATTAAATAATATATGTTTATTAATTAAATTAAATAAAAGAAATAAATTAAAATTTATCATTTAATCTCATACAATTATTTTTTTCAAATGAAATAATAAACTTTATAAAATGATTTATTAAATTAAAAATTTATTTTAAATTAAATAAATATTATTAATATATAAAGGTAATTAAACAGTTTCTTTAAAAATTTTATTTTTTATTATATAAGAGAAAAAAATTATATATTAGTATTAATGTTCATGCATTAAGAAAAAAACCAATTATTTACTAATATTGATTAATAATTTTATTATTCTTGACTTTTATCAGTTTCTTAATTATCAATAAAAGTAAATGAGAATATTTAAAAGAAAAATTTTAAATAAAAATATCAAAGGTATTATTATATTAATTTTTTTAATTAAATATAAAAGTATTTTAAATTATAACTTATAATTAATCTATTTTAATAAGTAAATCTAGCTTATAAATTTAATATTTTAAGAAATTAATCTGATTTATAATCTTAAAATAATGTATTTTAAAGTAGTAAATATTTAAGAAAATGATTGACTAATCAATTAGATCAAATTTACAAAAATAAAAAAAACTTCTAAATGTTATCATTTTGTTAGGTCAAAATATTATTAATGTTTTGCAAAAAAAAATTTATTTAATTTATTAGAATTATCTAATGCTTTAGAAATTAGAGTTATTTATAATTCTTATTATAATAGTTAATTTTTTTCTTTATTGTCTTTAATTTTTATTATTTTTATTATATTTATATTTATATTTTTTTTATTTTATTTTATTATTATGTTATTTGAAGTTTAAAAATTTAATTTATAACAAAGTATGTAATTAGTTTTTTATAATTTATTTAAATTATAAATTAACTTTTTTACAAATTTTAAAAAATAAATAAAAGAATTAATTAAATTTATACAAATACTTTTTTTTTCAATGTTATCTTTTATTTAGAATTTGATTATGATATATTATTATACTACTTATTTTTAATTTATTATTAAATTTGACTAAATAAATCTTAATTTTAAGATATATAAATTGCAAAATTGATTTAAGAATTTTAAATATCTGTAAAATTAAAAAATTTTTTTAAGTTTATAAATTTTGATAAGTATAAAAATTAAAATTTTATAAAAATTTTAACAATTTTATTAAAATTTACTTATATTATTATATATTCAAATAAAAATAAAAATATAAATCCATACTTATAATTAATTAACAAATTATTTATTTAATATATCTATTAATAATATAATTTTAATATAAAATAAATAAAATCTAATTATCACTTTTTTATGAGTATTTATCTGCTAATTAATTAAAATTATTTTAAATAATTTTTATTATATATGTTTGTATATATAGCTTTATTAGTATAAAAAAACACATTATATAATTTATAAACTTTGAAAATTTTATTTAAAAAAATTTATTTTATATAATAGATTATTTAAAATATGAAAATATATTCGTTATTAATATTTATAACTTTGTAAATAATAATAATATTATTAATCTTTTCTAAATTATTAATATTTAATATTTTGATCTATAATATATTCAAATTTATTAAAAAATAATAAAATTTTAATATTATTATTTTTAATTGCTAATATAATTAAATTACATTTAAATTAAATATTATTATTATTAATAGCATTAATATCAAATACTATTTTTTGATTATTTTGATAAATTAAACTATATTGAAGTTTCTTTATTTAAGTTTATAAATTTTCTTTTTTAATTATTAATTTTTTTATTTAATTATTTATCAAAAGAATTTATAATGTATTTATTACTATCAATATTATATTTATTATTATTATTTTTTTTTTTTATTTATTATCTTTATTTTCTTTATTTTCTTTTACTTTATTAATTACATCATCTTCATTTTATCATTTTCATTTTTATTTTTATTATTAATTATTAATTATTATATTATATCATCAAATAAGCTAAAATATATTTTTAAAAAACTTTAAATAATTCTTTAAAAGGATTGATTTTACTTTTCTAATTAAGATTACAATTAATAAATCTTTAAGATATATCATATTTAACCTTAATTCTTTTGATAATATACAATCTTTTAGACAAAGAAAAACACTTATCTAAAGATTTTCTATATAATAAATTTTATCAGAAATGTATAATCCACATGTTTCAAGTTGTGTTTAATGTTAGTTAAATTAAAAGTTAAATCAATTAAATCTTTTAATTATTTAACTCATCTATATCATTTATACTTTATTTATACCTAAAATTACAACTTGAATATTATCGAAAGAAAAAAATTTATATGGATTAATACAGATATAAAAAAATGTATAATTCTATAAAATTAATAATAAAGATACTTACCGAATAGCTTTATGTGAAATCAATTGCTTCATTAGCTGGATTAGATATGCAGTCCGGACATTAATTTATTGGTGTATCGCTCAGATGGAGTTAAAACTCAAATGCAGGAATAGCGAAGGAATTAGCAATGATAATAACTTGCGTAAAGATCAAATTCCCGATATGCTTTAAGATCTATAAATAAACGTGTTGCAATGAAATTAATTAGTAAAGAAGTTGGAGGCAAAGGATTGGTTAAATTCGCATCATCAATTCCTCTTTGGGGTGAATTAGTTACATTTATCATTGATTCTTTGGCAACATGTAGTATTGGACAAGTTTCTAAATATGTTTTTGTTCAACGGATGACCCAAGCGAAACAAAAATGATGATTCATTTTCCCATCACCTCTTTATCCTGGTAGAATTGAACTTTAAATATTTTTATTGCGATAATTTTTTTGGTTTAAAAAAAGTTTTAAATTATAAATTGGAATTAATGGGTCTAGAAATCAAACCGCCATCAACTGTAATAGTAGCACCATTAGTAAAAGCGCCGGCCTTACTAGATAAATAAATCGCGGTACCGGCAATATCTTCAGCTGCTCCAATTCTATCTAAAGGCACTTCTGATTTAATTGTTTCGCCATGATCTTTCAAAGCTTTAGCCGTTATTTTTGATTGATAAGGTCCAGGTGCAATATTATTAAATGTAATTTGACGATTTGATAATTGTCCAGCCATTACTTTTGTTAAATGAAGTAAAGCTGCTTTGGAAGTTGAATATGCATATGTTTCGTTGAATGGTGTTTCCAAACCGGCAATTGATCCAATATTAATTACTCTTGCCGGATCTTTTGGTGATGCAGCTTTCTCAAGTAATGGTAAACATCTAAATAGAAAAAAGATATACATATACATATTTTTTTTAAAAAATATCAAAAATATATATATATATACATATATAAATATGTAAACAACTTACGCTTGTGTTAAACTAAAAATTCTTTTAACGTTCAAATTCATAATTTTCTGTTATTTAATAATATAATAGTAAATATTAGCTATTAATTAGCTTGATTTGAGAGATATTTAAAACTAACATAACCTCAAATGCCTCGTCTGGATAAGAAGCAATAGGAGCACCCCAACTCGCACCAGCATTATTAATTAATATGTGTAGCTCTATTTAAATTAATATTTATTTTATATAAATTAAATATCTATTTGTATCGTAACAAAGTTCATCGAACTTACTTCCTTCACGTTCTTTAATTTCATTAGCTAATCGTTTGACTTCATTTAAATGTTGTAAATTTGCCGGTATACTAACAGCTTTACCTGGCCCTGATACAAATTCCAAAGAATTAACATGTAACTTCCAATAATTTATTCAATTTTATTAAACTTTACCTTTATCAGATAATTCTTTAGCAACCTTATCACAAGTATCCTTGCTTCTTGAAGAAATATAAACTTTT